>JAOXJP010017338.1:0-16752 GCA_025762735.1 Platanus orientalis | reverse complement strand
AGTCTGGCAATTGTCAAATGTACCTATAGCCTTTTTTTTTTTTTTTTGGGGGCGGGGGATGAGAAGAAGAGAAAAAGGATGAAGCATCCCCAAAACCAACACCCCAAAGGGGCTACAAAGGGGGAGATATTCTAAAAAAAAATTCCCCACCCTTTCTTGATATCCACAAAAAAATGAACAACAAATTCTTTACAATTCCCAGCCAAAAACAAAATAAATCCTTAGCTTTTTTATACACATAATAAGCCGATTCAGCTTAATTTTTAGAAGTCCTTCAGTTTCTTTCATGCCATATAGACCCACATACTGCCGGGCACATCGAGCTCCACAAAATTTTTGCTTTTCCTGAAGCTATGGCGACCTTCCAAGTTAGGAAAAGATTAGCAATATCCCCTGGAAACACCCAAACCACAGCCGCATCTCTCAACATATCCTCCCAAACCTCTCAAGCAAATGGGAAATAAATAAAAAGGTGATTTATTGATTCCCCATCTTGCAAACACATTGGGCTCATGTTTGGAATGCACATACCTCTATTTTGAAAGAAAACAAGAGTTGGAAGTCTTCCCTACATGCTGTCCACACACAAAAAAAAAAAAAACCCTATTTTTGACGGAATCTTTAGCTTCCAAACCACCTTCCACAAATCACAGGGCTCCCCTCTGTCCCCAAATAATTGTTAGCTTGTCTAGACCGAGAAATCGCAATTACTTGCCTTGGTCCACCTCCAGGAATCATCAACTTCATTATTCATCCTCACATTCTCTACCAGCCCAATAATCCTTATCTCCTCCATTTCCTAGTCATTTAGATGTCTTCTTAGGTTCCAGTTCCATCCCGCCTCCACTGTAGGGTCCCTATTATCGGCAACCCTCACTTCTTTATTTCAAGCCATTGCATAAATATGGGGGGCTTCGACACATAGAAGCCAATTAGAAAACCAGGTATCAGTCCAAAACCTTGTGTTCCTAACATTTCCAACCTCAACCCGAATAGTCATTTTAAAACCTTCCATTAGTTGTGCATGATACCTTTCCAACAGCTAACACCATGGGCTAAAGTAGGACTTTTAGTTTCCCAAGCTTTCACCATTCTATACTTACTTGCAATCACTTCTCTCCAAAAACTACCCTGCTCATTCCCAAATTTCCATAGCCATTTAGAGAGAAGAGTACCATTCACCTCCCAAATACTTCTAATCCCCAGGCCACCATTCCTTTTAGGTTTACATGTGTCCTCCCATGCCACTAAGTGAGGACCAATCTTCTCTTGCTCTTTCCCCCACAAGAAATTCCTTGGATCTTTTTTTATTTTTTTCACCACCAAGGAAGAAATGACAAATAGAGATAGAAAATAAGATGACAAACTCCCAAGCACTGACTTTAACAACGTAATTTTCCCTCCTATTGATAAATACAACCCTTTCCACCTAGCGAGTTTTTATTAATATGCTCTATGACTACATTCCAAGCCGTCTTTGCTTTTAAAAGGCAGAAAACTGCAAGGTTGAGAGCCACCAGACATTGAATCGAGAATTACATCAAAAATTAAAATTTCTTCAAGCCCCACCACCTACTTAGCAACCTTAGAAATATTCATATTAGAAACTAGCTCCTGGATCTCATGAACAATATTAGCACATTTCCACGCTCCCTTAGTAAGGCCCGAACCCCAACCCACCACCAGTTTGGAGTCCCCCTCAACCAAGCCATCCTCAAAAACTCTGAGCTTTTTAAGTTCGCAAAGCCCCATTAACTCGACCTTTGTATAGTCACCATGAGTAGTAGGACCAGCAAACATACAAATAACCTTGCCCATATGATCCCTAATCACTCCCACATAAACACTCGGGCCTGGATTGCCAAAGGATGAACCACCAAAGTTAAGTTTCAATATACCCCATGGGGGAGGTTGCCACTTCAATAGATGAGGCTTCTCCTTAATGGGGCTTAAGGAGGTAGAAGAGACCCAATCTCTAGCGAAGGAAGACACAGATAAACCTTGGAAAGCTTTTTCAACAAAAATCCATCCTCCAACCTCACGAACAATGTTATCAACAATTTCATTCCGGGATTTAAATTTACCTTCAAAAATCTTCCAGTTTCTTTCCTTCCAAATTCCCCAAGTTACTGCATGAATAATACAGCCCCAAAAGATTTTAACTCTCTCCCCAAAACCTGGAACATTCCAAAGAAAGAACAAATCCACCATAGCTTCTAGCATTACCCAATTAAGATTGATTTTGGATAGGAAATAAGCCCAAACTCCTGAAGAGAAAGAGCAATGAATAAATAAATAAATGATTAGCTTGTTCATCATCCTTCTTGCAAAGCACACACCAAATTTTTTATTCTTTCCTTATTCTCCATCTCATTTTCAATATGTAACTTTAATACAAAGTTTACATTTCTTCTAGCCAACACGATTCTGTGAAAATATTTCACATTATTGTCCCCTTTTTCAGCCATTAAACCTTGTCTGTTTGTCTCCATTTAAGATCCTCCAAGGTTAACACACTTGCAAAGTCTTGTTTGGCTAGGTCCCCAAGGGCCCTTTCCTCCCTAGATAAGCCTTTCTGCTCCCCCCAAAAAAACCAATGTTTCAACTCGTCCACATACTTCTTTTTCTACTCTTCCACACACCCAAAAACTTCCTTATTCCAAACTTTTAGCTTCTCCCGTAACAACTTCAACTTCCATCTAAAAATATGACCTGGCCTTCCTGTCACCACAAAACTGTCCCATCAGTCCCTCAAAATATCCATGAACCCCAGAAATTTAAGCCACATATTTTCAAATTTGAAGGGACACAAATCAAACTTCGTAGAATGGGGATATGGTCTTGACACAGATTCCCCTTTGGAGAATGGAAAAAAGCAAATCCCATTCCGGAGAAAGGAAGCACCTATCCATCTTGGACAAAGCCAGAGTCTCCTACATGTTTTACCACATGAACTGACTTCCAGAGACCGGCGATTCCCTGAGAGCATGGCTGTAAACAAACTCAAAAAACCTGTTCATATTTATGATATCCCTCACCCTTCGATTTCTTTCCCCTAGTTCTCTGATTTCATTGAAATCTCCACTCAAGCACCACGGACCCTGCCAAGATTCCTTAATCCTATCCAGCTCAGCTAAGAAATCAAGGCACAAGCTATTAAAACAAACCCATAAACCCCTGTAATCAGCCACATTTCCTCTGTCCCCTTGATCTTACTTTTGATTGAAACCGAAAACAAATCCACCCTCACTTCTACCACTTCCAACACTCCCACATCCCAAATCCCCCCAGAAGCCCCAATAGAAGGAAGGCACACACCATCCAAAACCAAAAAATGACATACCTAATGAATCAGATTTCTATCAACCCTGCTCATCTTTGTTTCCTGCAGCAAGTTCACATCAGCCTTACTTGATCTCACCACTTCACAGCAGCACACTTTTCCAAGTTACCCAATCATCTAATATTCCACAAAAGAACAGACAAATTCACTTGTAAAAGCAATCTCCCCAGAACAGCCAGAAACTCCACAGGATATTAACATCCACAGAGGGAGCGAGTCCCCTTTTGACCCATATTGCTTCCCCTTTTAGCTAGCTTCACTGCCAGAGTTAATTTATGCACCTCCCTACACAGCCTTCGGAATTCTTTTACGGATCCCGATAGCACAATCTCTCTTTCAAGAGCTGTAAACATTTCCAGAGCTTGCATCTCTACCCCCTCAAAAAATTGGCCAACGGCTTCCATTTGACTTAAAACCCATAACGAGACTTCTAGCGGTGCCTGGTCATGGTCCTTCACCTGGACCATCGCCATAGAAGCATCCTCAATTTCAACCGTAGGAGCTATAGCTTGCAAAGGCACCACCTCCTGATCCGCCAAGGGCTTCTCAGTAATTCAGGCCTCCCAACGCTGTTTATCCATGTCAGATTCTACCTCTTTCTCCTTCAGCTCAACACGACCATCTGAGTCATTCCTTTCCACAGCCTCTCGATCAACAGATTCCTCAATTACTTGGTCCTGAACCGGCCTATCTTGCTTTCCCTTTTATCATTCGAAGGCTCCTTTCTCCCACCTAAGACTCCAAATCAGAGTTTTCCACGACACCATCAGCACACAGCGTAAGGGTTCTGTCTTGGGGAATATCGCCTCCTCCCGATGATTCTCCTCCTAGTTCCCACCAACTCCCAAATCTCCCAATCATCTTCATTGGGGTCTGTCTTGCTGGCTCTGACCCTCCAATCGTTTCACCATCCTTCTGGACCCTATTACAGGCTTTCCCAAAAATGAGATACCACCCACTCTTTCATCCTTCTGTTTGAAACCTGATTTCCCCATTCAACTTCCCCAACTACCGTTCTAGTGTCACAAAGGGCTCTGAAATGATCGAAGGAATTGAGGGACTTTTTAGGAAAGCAAAAAATTCAGCTTCTTATTCCAAGGAAAAGATGCTACAAAGCCTGGGCCCCTCCAGCCCTGCCCACTAAGGGCATCCTCATCATTTGCCACATTCACTGTCACATTAAATCCCTTATGGTTAAAATTTGAAATTGACCCAACTAACCTCTTCTTCCTCATTTGGATCCTAGGGACACAATCATCCATGTCCTTTCCCCTCCCAAGCTTGTTCCCAATTTCAACAATTCAAAATTTGAATCTCTCTTTTGACCAAAACCAGAAACCAGAAACCGGAAAAACCATTTCCGACCTCCAGTTGAGCAGTATTCCAGAGCTCCAATATCCCACCGTTAGCCGGCTCCCTCATTGAATCCCAGGACAATTCACCATCACTTACCAATAAAGTTCTAGGAATCCTTACCGGTTCGCAGGGATGGAGCTTCAGGCAAACACAGCTGACATCCTCTAGGTTTTCCAATCTTAGATCCACATCCAGAAACCCCCCGCATGCCTCCTCCATCTCAGCACAATTACTATCTCTCCAAAGATGAAGCGGGAGCCCTCTGATTCTAATCTGTCGAGGATAGCAGAGCTTGGTTTTGTCTACCGTTCCCAAGCATGGGGACCATCAGTGAAAAACCAGACTCCCCAACAGATGGAGCGTGACCCATATGCATCTAGCTAGCATACTTCCTCCCATGAATCTAACATCACCATGCCCCTTTTTACTGCCAACGGAACACTGCTCTGCATCTTCTCCTTTAATGGGGCCGACGGGATTAAGAATTCGATCTCCGACCAGGCCATCCCTTCATTCAGACGTTCCACACATACTGACAGAGCCCACGAACCAAAATGCACCTTTCCCTCCCACCCTTTATATCTCCATCTCCTTTGAGGGAAACGAATTTCCTTTCCTGGAACCAGGGGAAATCTCCTTATTTTGCCAGAAAGGATGCCTGACTCATGGGCTTCTCATCCTCCATAAAGTGTGTCTGGAGGACCCAGGCCAAATTTTCCCATCCCCACCCTTTTTCTTCTTCCGGAACAAAAATCTTTCTTCCTCGGCCATTTCTTGGGTTCACAGACACCTCCATGAATCTTACCCACAAGTTTTCCTTGGACTGAATCACCAAGACTCTGTCACCTTAATCCTTAGTCCGGGTGAGCCAATCTTTGTCCAGCAATCTTGCTGCCAACCTGAGGTTTTCACAGAGCCATCTTACCGATGGAGATCTAATATTGATACTTTCTGAGAAACCCCTACCACGTTCCTTGATCGATACCACCTCCGTCTTCCCCACAAAGTCCATTTCAATCTCAAACGACTTTCACTCGATCTGAAAGAACTTCTTCATTGCCGTCAAACGACTTGCAGACTCAACACCAGTCATTAACTTCAGAAGATATGAGGGATTAAAAATTTATTCTAGCAGACAATGACATAAATTTAGTGGGTGTCTTGTGAAGTCATGATTTTAACTTAAGAAACATAAGGTATTGTGCTTCATCAAAGCATCTTCAGCTTCCACTAATATCTACAAGATATCAACGATGCTGACCGCTGCTATAACATTCCAAGATGACAGATAGGCAGGCATATAGACACTTACATGTTCACATATACAAGTATAGACAACAAAATAAATTCTTTAACAGCCATAAAACAATCAGATGGACAAAGGTTATTGTAAGCATGTGATGGGATGTGCCACTTGACAGGTTAAATCATCAACAGTACTAGAGTGGCTTATGCATAATTTTCCATTTCTATAGGCCAATTAATGGTTTAAGATCAAACACTGTATAAAAATGAAAAACTACTTAATTAATCTGATAACACAGTGATATCAATTTTTACCCTATTATTAAAAGAAGCTATATAGACGAAACAAGTAATCATTTACTTCCAAAAAAACAAAAACAAGAACAAGGAACTGAATAGACTGTACCAGAAGCATCTTCAGAAGTGCATGAGTCCCAATGTGAGCAACAGCCCTTTTAATTCGATCATTTCCTTCAAGCTCATCAAGATAATGAGAAACACTTTTTCCTTGCTCATAAGTTTCCACCAAGACAGCAGGATGCACAAGTGGATATAGAGGCCTTGGAAAGGATACATCCTTCCATCTGCGGAAATTATAAATAAAACGGCTCAAATGAGCAGCTTCCCTCGCAAGATCAACTTGATACATCATAAAAACAGCAAACTGCTGGACACTTTCATCAAGCCTCAACCACTTCAAGGTAGGGATAAACTTAGAAATCTTGGCAACCAAATTAATGATCACAAAATCCCTCCTAATTGCCTCACCAACACCAGGATGTCTAACTTTTACAGCAACTACGATAGGCTTGACCTGTTGACCGGGGTATCGAAATTTCAAAGAAGCTCGATGCACCTGGGCAACACTTCCAGATGCTAAAGGTACCTCTTCAAAATTTTCAAAAATTTCAGGAAGCTTACGACCAAATGCTTTCTCAATAGTACTTTTGGTGTAGGCAAAGCTATGTGCTGGTGCTTTTGTATGGAGGTTCGCAAGCTCAGTGCATAGATCACTAGGGAAGAGATCTGGTCTTGTGGCTGCCCATTGACCCCATTTTATGAATGCCGGACCTGCTTTTTCTATTGTAAGATGAACAAGATGAAGCCATGTTTTCCTAAACTGAACACTGAAATAACCCACAAAAGGTGCCATTGCTATGGTGGGTGAGAACAAAATTGCCAAATAGATCGTTCTCAAAAACAAAATAAAACCCTCTACAACTGAGAACATGAATGTGGTCAGATAAACATGTCCGTCTTGTGCATTCATGTATAGAGTATTCTTTGTAGGGAAGTGCTCCGTGTCTGCCCAAGTTCTGTGTGTCCATGCTACCTCTCCAATAATAATTGCAAAAACACTAGGCGCTACCAGGTGTGATCTGGTCAATGCCAAGCTCACAGCACAGGCGATCCTACTTATAGGTGGAAAAGCTGGGCCACTATAAGAGCATATTTGTGAAAGCCTTTTCCAAGCAATTTGGGCATGATGTGTCATAATACTACTTGCTGATACGACAGAGAAGTTCTTGAAACAACTATTCTTGTATAAATTATCCTTTGCTTTGTAAAATGCAAACATAGCAGGTTGTCTACTAGAATATCTATGTTGTGAGTAAAATCTGCATAGAGAGGAAGATAGTCCAAGAGAAACAAGTGGCCCTCCATGCTTCTTTACTTCTGAACAGCTGGTCCTCTGGTTTGCGAGAAGGAGATGTGCAACTCTCCTAATGTTTCCGAACACCAAAAACCTACACTTGCAATGAATACGTCAGTCTACACCATGCAAATCCAAGCGAAATTGAAAGTACAGCTAATTCTGAACTACAAGCAGGGAATGGCTTTAAAAAAAAAGATGTCATTTCTTCAAAGCAACCAAATAAAATCTAGCATCTGTTAGTATGTTAATCAGTTGATAAAATAACTCCATTATCTTGCCACTAACGGTTCAAGTACATCTCCATCATGTTGAAACTACTTCAATACGCCAAATGCGTGTATGCAAGGTTCAAAGTTTCGGTTTCAGTATGGGTTTCGGTCAGCCCAAAAACGGAAACGTATAGAGGTTTCGGTGGATACATATTGGAAACTATGTAAAAAATATGGAAACGATGGAAACTTTAGGGAAATGTTGGAATTTTTTTATGAAACTTCAGGATATGATAGAATAAACAATAATACACCTCTAGGAAACCTTATATATACAAAATAATCATCTATGATGGTTGTGGAAACTGATTATCTCATGACATACGCTATTGTCTATGAAATATATGAAAACACTAGGAAAAATTTGGAATTTTTAAATGAATTTCTACACTTATAAACATAATCTAAATATCATTAATCCATCTAATATTTGCTTTGAATTTAACATATTATAGCTCATGCACACCACTACATTGAAGTTGTAGTTGAAGTAATTTTTTCAAAAAACATATACAATACTTTTCAATTTTTTGTAACATGTTTACTATATTATTTTAAAAAAATAACATTTTTTAGTATTTATTGAATTTTTATTTATTTAAAAAATAATTTTTTTACCAAATATACTGAAATATATCATAATGTAAATCATGAGTAGTAATACTATATATATAAAGGTCAAACTAATTCATGTTCATTTGGTCTGATTTCTTGATTTTTTAACATTTTTTCTAATTTTTCAAAATAAAAATTTATTTATCGAAAAAATTTCTGACTCTATGGAAACGTAGACCAGGCATAGACATTATATATATAAAATATTTACACTAAAAAAAGGATGTAGTTTAGGACTTATCGAAGTTTTTATCAAAATTGCCTTTGATCCTTAGATTCGAGTCCAAATCTTTGTTTTTGATGCAAATGGATTCAAATGGAATCCTTAGATTTCTTAATAGATGCAAGATGTATAAAAAATTGAAGAAAAAATAAAAGAGAAAAGCCTACGATCAATACCGAAACTAATACGTATCCATTGAAACCGATACGTATCCACCGAAACCTTTAAAAACTAAGGGTTTTCAATACAAAAAGTACCCGGTATCATCAATACAACCGACACGTACCCATGAAACCAAGTACTTTTAAAAGTACCTGGTAATTTTGTTTCGGAAACCATGGAAACTGATACATATCGGCCAAAACCGATACGTATTGACTGAAACTTGAAACCATGTGTGTATGTAAGCACTCACACCCATTCAAAACATCAAAACATAATACTAGAAGAAGATGAAACTTTTTGTAATACGCCAGACCCAAATTAGTCTAAATAAATTAAATTAAACACTAATGGACTCTTAACTCTATTAATTTAACTGTTTGTCTCTAGAAAAAAATAATAATAACAATAAAATAACAAACATATATAATACTAAATAAAAGTAAAGGAAATAAATAACAAATTTTGGGGGCTTTCAATGTTAATTAGTTGGGCATTTAGCAGAGTTCTGCAATCTGGGAAATACCCAGAATTTTGGGGAGTAAAAAAAAGAAAATTTCATCAAAAGGGAAATTTGGTCATTTTTAATGTGACAGAGGGACCTAGTGATGCAAGACAACCTATTATTCGTTGCTAACCTGCAAATTATGGGCCCACAAAACAATGACAAATGTATGCCAAACACAGTTGATAAAAAGAACCAAGAGTCTATGAGCAAACTCTCACACTGTTAGTATTAAGTATTTTGTGTATTGTCAATGTCCATTTCAAAACTTATAAGTACATGTAGTGCAGCGTGGCATTCTATTGGACTTTGTATGTAATTGTTATATCTATGTAAGTCTAAGACATGTCCGATCAACGCTTAAGAATATCATAAAGCCAAGAAGATCACAAGCAACAAGAGACTCAAGCTAAATTGAAGATCACTGAAGTCTCATGCAATGCAACATCAAGAAGCCAAGCCAAATGCATAAAGGTAAAATGGTAAAATGTTTGGTAAATGGGGTTTGGGTATGAACCATAGAAGGACCATAGGTTGGTGCAGGTTGAACCAAACCATGTGGAGAAGGTCTCACCAAGTGTGGACCAATTATGACTTTAAGAAAGTTAAACAAATTCCATTTGACAAATTGAATCAAAAAGTCAAATAAATCAAGAAATAAGAGGTTCAAGCACTTAAGCTGAGATAGCTCAAAAAAACATAATATTGTTTTTCTCGAGCGCTCGAAAAGCAAGGTTCGAGCACTCAAAGTTGGAGTTTTAAGCGCTCCAAGGTGGAGTTCGAGTGTCAAAACTAAGCAGATTTGGAAAATCAAAAACAGCTAGTTTCGAATAGCTATATTTTTTACTGTTGGAAAAGAGTCGTTATAAGGCTCTAAATCATGCTAATGGCACTTTATAAATAGGCGACTAAGCCCTAATGGCTTGTAGAATAGATGTGAATGATTCCATAGTTAAATTCCTGTGAAATCAAGCCAAAAGAGTGATATACTGAACCAAACCAATAAAATCCATATGTGTCAGACCTTGGAGTTGAGTCAATAGTCAAACCTTATCAAGGTCGATTAATTAGCTTCCTAAGCTCATAGTTACACTACTTGGAAGCTAAAGGGTGGTTACTATAGTCAAATTAGTCTACCAAGAGGCAACCCGAACTAAGGAGGACTTGCTACATCCCTTTCAACTTCAACCAAAGTTTACAGTCTTCGCCAGAGTCACCGGAGGCGGATCTCATAGCACTTGCCAGGGTCTAAGGGGAAATAGGCCTAGAGTGCCGAACCACTATAAATCTCTATGTTTATTGTGTGGTGTTTGCTTGTCTTCTATTTTGTGCTTATTTATTTATGCAAGTTGTCCAACACTTGAACAAGTGACTCTAACTAAGGTTAAGTGAATTAACTAGTTAAACCAACCTTGGGGAATTTACCAGCCCGTCTCCCACTCTACGATAGGTCACACTATAGTGCATGACGGAGAATAGTGGTCTACAATAAATCCATAGTGTATTTGATTTACTAGTTAAGTATTCCGCCGCACTCTAAGTAAATTAAAAGTGGTTTTCATAGTTAAATGAATTTAAAAAGAGTTGGCCAGTCAACAATGCAATAAAGAAGCCTTAAACCCAAGGGAGACAACTAACAATAGATACCCAGCTGGAATAGGAGATTCCATCAGACTCACACAGGTTATAAGGCAACACCCGAATGGATTAAAATTATGTTAAGTGTAGGGATGCCAAAACAATAAATTATGAGACACATACCCTAACCCGAGAGCTCTAAATTAATCCAAAGAGTTGCTGATTTGATAACAGTGGAAATAACCTTAAAACTCAAGTCCAAATACTAGCAAGTAGGTTAAGATAGGTTTAGGATAAACCCATGAGAAATTAGTGTTAAGAACAGGGAATAAAACAGATTTGTGGACGAAAGCTACTCATGGATCAACCAGTCAGTGTTCAATCATCACTTACGCAATTTCCAATTACGCATTGCTTGTTGCTTTTTTTGGAAACAGGCGTGTAACTAAAACCACCTGACCCGAGACTTGGACTCAAGGGTCAGGTAACTCCTCTTATCAAACTAGATACTAAACAAGGGTTTAAACCAGGGATTTAGAATAGGTTGATCTGTGAAGGGGTTCAGATTTTAGGCAGCAAGAAATAGGATGGTTTAACCTGTCGCAGGTATAAGGAATGATCTGAAAAAGTTTCTACAGAGGTATTGGGGCAAGAAGGGGCTGAAACTATTATTTGGTTTCAGATTTAGAGTTGCAGAAGCATCCACACGAGTCTGGTATATTATCAGCAAGAAAACTTCAAAGAAGAGGCCCTAAAAAACCCACCCAATACCAAGAATCAATGGGTTTTAGTCTGCAGTTTCAAGAACACAGAACATAAGGGGTTTTCGGCTGCTGCAAGGCTTCAATCAGCTCAGTTTTGGTTTCAATGAAGAAAACAGCAATAGGGCAAAGGGTTTCAATAGCTGCAAGGTTCTAGAATGGATGTTCTTCAGTTTAGATGAATGAAACAGGTCTGGATTTAAAAATAACAGTAACCGTAGACTTTAAAAGGTAGTCCTTTTGGGCTTTAATAAAAGAAACAGAAAAGATCTTAGGCGTTTTGGATGCCGCAAGGATTATAGAGGATGGGTTTAGGGTTTTAAAGATCAAGACAGCAAAGAAGATGGGTTGTGTGCTACCCGCAGGGTCAATAGGAGATGGGTTTTGAGTTTAAACCACAAAACAAAAAGAGGATTCTGTTCTAGGGGTGCCGCATGCCTTAGGAAAGAGAGTTGATAGGTGGGTTTAACAAAGGAAACAACCAAAGGAGAAGATGGTTTGTGATGGTTACAGGTCTTAGGGTTCAAGAAACCCAAACAGCAAGTTTCTGGGAAAGGTTCAGGGGGATTTAATGGTAGAACAGAAACTTAATGGTTAACGGATCAAAACCCCACCAAGATAGAAGAATTCTTGAATTGAGATCCATCAAGAAACAAAGAAAAGAATAAAGAAATAAGTACCTGAAGTACAGTCTCACCACAAATCAGGGGACCTTGGCATCTCACCAAGCTTGTCAAAACCCCATGGAATCTCTCCAAGAGGAAAACCAGTCTCAGGTTTAGAAGAAAGCACCCAGCCATGTGTCTTTCTTTCCAAAAAAAAAAACTTTATTCATTCCATCATGATCGATTACACAAAATCCCTCTAATATATAGAGGTTATGACTTCTAAAAACTCCCTACATGTCGACCAAACCCATTTTTAGAGACTTCCTACATAAAATTAAAAGTTTCCACATATAGATACTAGCATTTATTGGATTCTCTAAAGTTAGACCTCTTATATAACTCACTTACTAAAACAAAAATAACCCAAATTATGGGGATTACTAGGGCTGTCAATCAGCCTTATTCTAAATAACATGTATTGGACTAAAATACCTAAAAACAAAAACTTAAAGACCCCTATGTCCTAAACTCAATTAAAACAGCAAAAAACTAAGTAAAACATAAAAATAACTTTAGTAAAGGCTCCATCGGCAACATAAAGCTCCATGTATTTTTTTTAAAAAGTGTCCTCCATAGCCATCCATGTATAGACCCCACCAAGGCCCATGTGGGCCCCACTTGATCTTCCATGTCCACATCACCCAAGTATAATGAAAATTTGGTGAAGAGATCTAATGGAAAATAAATGAAATTTTAGGTGAGGGCATTGAAGTAAAACCAAAAAGAATTAGGGGCTTTAATGCAAAAATCGCATATGGGGAATTTTGGTCATTTTGACCAAAAATAATGAAATAAGGAAGAGGGGGAATCAGTCATTCGACCACACAAGCCCAACCTCATAACTGAAGAGGGAAGAGAAAAGAAAGGGAAGAAGGAAGAGAAGAGGAAAGGAAGGAAGAAGAAAGAAGATTGAGAGGGTCATGGGAGCACAAATCAGCGACCAAAGAGAGAGAAAGGGTCAGGTAGGCATGCAAAAACCCCAAAATCGTCATGTATGTGGGTCATTTCGAGTTAAGGGTTTTCCAATCCCCTTCTAATCCCATCCCGTTTGGCATTTTTCAATTACAATTGCTCCAATATTCAGTTGGGGACAAATATCATGCTTTGGGATTGATTAAAATATCAGATTTTATGGGGTTTTATAACCCACTCATGAAGTGGCTCTAAAACCATGATTTGAGCCGGATTTCTATACAATTTGGAGTAACTTTAAACTCCAAAATCATGGGATAAAATCTTGCTTGGGAATGGTTTAAAAGAGAGCAAAGATAGTAAGTAATTAGGGTTTCAATTTTTGATAACTCTCTACAACCATGTTCTTTTGATTTGGTGTTTTAGGAATAAAAATTCTGCAGAAAACTTAGTATGAAATGATAATTTAAATTATACGTTAGAATTTTGATAACCAAGTGTGTGTGGAAAAGCTAACTATGTAGGAGCTTGGCAAGGCCAAAAGAGCATTGGGTTGATGCAGCCAGCAATGATGATTAAGATATTCCGTGTGCGAGACACAGATGGTTATCCAGTATATGGATATACATACAATTGTCTTGTATATGGACATACGGATGGTAATCCCGTGCATGAAACACGGATGGGGGTGATAGTCAAGTGAACACAACTATTACTAGCCTATCCTAGTGTATTGAGACACAAAAGGAACCCTCGAGAAGTGGGGATCCTAAAGCCGCCTACATGGTCGATGTGCGAAGACCACTTAAGCCACTTAAGCTGGGTTAAGGCTCGTACCTAAAGATATCCCGTGTCTTGAGATGTGGAATGGGTCCTCGGAATCTAATCAATTCCGGAGCTACTTATGTGACTCCCAAATAGAGATGATCACTTGGCAGGACTCAAGCACAACAACAACAACAACAAACAGCCTCATCCCAACTATTTGGGGTTGGCTACACGAATCCTATTCCGCCATTCCGCTCTATTTAGGGCCATATCTGCCACTAAATTACAAGCTGCCATGTCCCTCCTTACTACCTCCACCCAGATCAATTTTGGCCTTTCTCTAGTCCTTCTAGCACCTTTAACTTGTATTGTCTCACTCTGCCTCACTGGTGCAATCATTGGTCTTCGTTGCACATGTCTAAACCATCTCAATCGACTTTCCCTTAGGCACGACTCAAGCCCAGAAGATGCCAAATTCAGACATGTGGATACCTAAATCTGACGAGTTATGGACGTGATATCCAAACCCGATAAACCACCAAAGGTGCAAAGATGAAATTGTTGCAGCAGGAGATACACTTGAAACTAGAGAGATGAGTGACAGAGAGAGAAGAATAAAGAAATAAATTAGGGAAATTGTGTGTCGAAACCTCACATACATGAAATATTTTATTTATGTATTAGAGAGAGATATGGTATGATATAATATATGGTATACCATACATGTACATGTATATCATACCTTTGCCAATACTACCCTCCATGTAATGTATCTCAACACTCCCCCTCAAGTTGGTGAATAGATGTCTATCATTCCTAGTTTGTCTACAATATATGAAAATTAAGTACTATATAAACCATTTGTAAAGATATACGCATGTTGATACTCCGTCCGAACAAAAGGAGCAAATATGACCGGACCTAATATGATCTTTGATGAAGTGTCGATCAATCTCCACATGCTTTATTCTACTACCTTATCGTCACAAAAGAGGTTCATAGGACCCATCATAGAAAACCCAAATTCATCAAGTAGCTTCCTTAACCATAGGAGTTCACAAATCCCATTGGCCATAAAGCGAAATTTTGCTTCAACACTAGACCTTGCTACCATGGATTGTTTCTTATTGTGCCATGTAACAAGATTTCCCCAAACAAAGGAACTGTACCCTGAAGTGGACCTTCAGTCAGTCAATGAACCTGCCAATTTGCATCAATGTATGTTGCCATAGCTACTCTCTGATGATTGAATTTCTTATATATGATTCATTTTCCCTGGGCACCCCTTTAGGTATTACAAAACTTTGTAAGTGGTTTCCATGTGCGCCTAAGTAGGAGCATGCAAAAACTGACTAATCACACCCACTGCATATGCTACATTAGGTCTGGTTAACAACAGGTAGATGAGATGTCCAACAAGTCATTGATATCTACTTATGACAATCAACCTCTCACTGTCACCTTCTTTCAGCCTGTGATTCACTTCAATAAGAGTAGCACATGGTTTACATCTCATCATTCCCGAGTCTTTCAACAGATCAAGAACATACTTCCTTTGATAAAGAAAGATTCATTATCGAGATCTAGCCACTTCGATTCCCATAAAGTACTTGAGGGAACCCAGATCCTTAATCTTAAATTCCCTTGCCAAGTTGCTCTTAAGATGTGCTACTTCCACTTTATCATTTCATGTTACCACAATATCATCAGCATACACAATAAGAACCGTCGTCTTTCTACCTTCTCTTTTTAAAAACAAAGTATGATCCTCTTGGCATTGTTTATGCCCATTTGTAACTATTGATGATGCTTGGAACCTTTCAAACCATGCTCTTGACGACTATTTTAAGCCATAAAGTGCCATTTTTAGCTTACACACTTTGTCTTTACTCTTGGCATTTGAAATCCAAGTAGTGTATCCATGTAGACCTCACATTTCAGATCTCCATATAAAAATGCATTATTCACATCAAATTGGAATAAGGGTGATCCTTGATTTGCAGCCAAGGAGATTAGAACTCATATTGAATTCATCTTTTCCTTGGGAGCAAAGGTCTCCTGGTAATCAATGTCAAATGTTTATATGTATCCCTTTGCAACTTGACGTGCCTTGTACCTATCAACTAATCCATCAAGTTTATACTTAACAGTAAACACCCACTTACATTCAACTGTCATCTTTCCCCTTAGGAGGTTAACCAATTCTCATATCTTGTTTTTTTCTAGAGCTTTCATTTCCTCCTCCATAGCAGTTTATCATTGTAGCTATGTTAAAGCTTCAAATACTCTGCTAGGAATGATAACTGATGACAATGAAGCAACATAGTTTTGAAAGGAAGACGATAAAGCATGATCAGAAACAAAGTTCGATAAAGAATGTTGAGTACATGATCTAACACCTTTTTGCAGAGCAATAAGTATGTCAGAATCATCTACCTCAGAAAGGAGAGAGAGACGTGTGACCTGTTTCAAAAATCAAATCCAGAAAAGAGTCTGGAATGGGTACATGATGGTTCTGGTCACTTTGCTGATTTGGAACACCTTCTTGCCTGTCTGAGTCACCTTTCTTCTTTCTTCGTGTGTACACTTAAAGTTCAGTCTCCCCCTCTCTACCTACACCAGTATTGTCAAAATGAAATGAAGAAATTGGGACAGAAAGTGGAATTGTGTAAGAGGAAGACAACTCTTCA
>JAOXJP010017319.1:0-17476 GCA_025762735.1 Platanus orientalis | reverse complement strand
TTCATGATTATTACATGAAGTGACTGTGTTAATGAATTTTTTTATGAGTGTTGCATGTTTGCATATTTCTTGAGATTCGTTGTCGACTCTGGTTACGTAGGATCCTTGGGGAAGTTTCTACAACATGATAACATGGTTTTGCATGTCTTTAAATAGTCATTGAATGAATACTCTTGAATGATAATCTTTGATCTAAAAATTGCGTAGTTTCCTGATTCATCCTCTCAAGGGGATGTTTACACACTAGTCAATTCTCTCAGATCCAACATTGACCCTTGTTACACTGGATGCTAAGGAGAATCTCTATGTTGTGTTAGTGAACCCTTCAATGACTAATCAACAACTGCATAATTTGAGGGTTGACATATTTCCTGTTTTTATTACCAAATACTCTGGTTGGAAAGAACACATCATTCTCCCCTAACTGAGATAACTTAATCAAACTTTATTTATGAATTTCCATGTGTAGCCCCGAACCCCTAGTATTCATCTCCTGATTTAATCCATAATTGTTTAGTTCATTTTTGTTTTTTTTTTAGAATTAACATATTCAATTTTTCCCACATTAAGGACACATTCAAACTTTCTTTTTGATTCTTGCTAATTTTCTATTATGGTTGTTCGTTCTTTAGTCCCTATGGATTGACCCTAGTCTTACCAAATTTTTACTGCTTTGCTATACCCTACAATTGGGGATTATTCTGCTAGGCATAGTGTACTCTTTGGAGTGCATTATTCATAATGTAACAATATTCATTAGGGTTAGTGTCTTTATTAATATAGTGAAGAAATCCATTCAATCATCCTCAATTTCTCTTTTTAAATAGTAAAAAATATAGCTATTTAAGAATCTTGAGTATATTACTTTTCCATTTTCAAAAGGCGCTCGTTGAACCATTCGATTTGAGTACTTATGGCTCAAAAGCAGACATTTGGATCAAAAGATATGGTCATTTTAAGCTGAGCCATATTTCCTTTTCAACACAATTTAATTTTTCCCCATTTTGATTCATCCCTAGTCCAATCTTTATAGAACCTTTTTTAGGTTTAGGTTATCAATTTTTAAGTCATTTTAAGTCCACCTAATGTTAGGTCCCTACCTAAACACCCTATTACCACTCACCAACATTTAATGATTTTACCTTTAAATTCTAACAGTTGGTTTTCTTAAGGTGGCTTGCACTTGAGACTTGGAATTCTTCAACAACGTTTGAGTCTCTTTAGCTTAGTAATTCTAGCTTTGAGTCCATCTTCTTGGTGCTTTTGCAGACTCTCTTCTTGGATTTACATGGATATTTAATTTACATCATAAAGTCCTATACAACTTAACCACTACATGTACACACATTGTTTTGTGTATGGACATTGACAATACAAAAACCTAACATTAAGAACCTAAAATTATACAAAACGATGTAAAACTTTCAAATAGTTTGCAAAACAAAATTTTCTTTTAATAGTCTTAATTTTACTATTTTACTTAATATTTTATGTTTCATTAGAGTGTAGAATATTGGTTTGATTTTAGCTATTTTTGTAATAAAGCATTGTGCCAAAGATATTTTAGTAATTTTAGAGAATCAACTAGTCAAAGTGGTGCCCTGTTAAAGTGTTGGTCAAAATTTTCTAAAAGGGTTTGATTTTCGCAGCTTTTGTTTTTAGAAAGTCAAGTTTTTATTAGTTTTGAGTTTAGAAAAGTCTTAGGTAGTGTAGGCATTATGGAACGGGGCTGTGGGTGGTCCACCCATTTCGTGGGATATGTGAGGCCTGGCTAGGAATGGGTTAGTTAGGGCTTGGTTTTGGAGTTTCCACCAACTCGGGTTTTTATAGATGGAATTGGACATCTGCCTCCTTTTCTAAGGAAAGGAGGAGTGTGGGCTTTGCGGCCCAGACTAGATCCGTGGGCTTAGGGATTAACTCTTGAACTGGTCTCATTTTCAAAGATTTGGGTAAATTGTTTAGTTGCAATTAGGGAAGTTGTTAGGCACCCCAATTACCCACCTTTTTAGGGTGGCTTCTCTAACCTAGGAATGTTTAAGTGTCATTAAGTAAAAATGAATGTGTGGTTTTTTAATTTTTATCAATTTCTGTCCCTACGCTTGAAAACATAATTCAGGCGTTGGCCACTCAAATGCCCAACAGTGGGCCTACCCTCTATATAGAGGCTAGTCAAGGGTTCCAAAAGCTTGAGGATGAATTTTATGCTGTCTTAGAAGTGTAGGAATCCTTACCCAACCTTTATTTTATAGAAAAGGGAAAATTGAGAATTTCCCAATTCTCACGCTTGAATTTAGGCCATATGCTTAAATTTCCATGTCTCACGCCTGAATTTTATCTGAAAAAGAAATTCAGGCATTGAGGTCAAAATTAGCTTTTCTTTATAGGACAAAATGGCTTATAGTTTTTGTGAATAGCAGTGATGGTTCCTGAGGTTTTTTGAGACTTCAAAGTCTTTTGATGGTTTAAATAGGAGGGTATGTGAGGTTTACAGACCTAAAGCCTGAATTCCACATATGCTTGAATTTATATCTCTAACGCCTAAATTTTCTCAAAGAGTAAATTCAGGCGTAGGAGCATAAATGGGTCCCTTATGAGATTTAGAGGTGCTACATGGTTTGATAGGTCTTTTAAATAAATTTCTAGGTTCCTGGTACTTTATGGACCCTTTGTCTAGAATAGAAAGTAGACATATAGGGATTGCAGGCTTAATGCTTGAAATTCCCATAATGCCTGAATTTTTAGGCCTACGCCTGAATTGCAGATGTGCAATTTCAGGCGTTTTGAGTTTAAAGGGCCCCACACTGGCGGTGGACCCTTTTGGGCTATCCTGGGGACTTTCCCAAGTCTAACCTTGGTCCTGGGTGGGTTTAGAATCTTGTTAGGTGGCCCCCTGAGGCCTACACTTGAATGTTAATACCCTTGGAAATAAAGCATACCTGAATTTTTTTGGGAGAAAATTCAAGCATTAGGCTCTGGACAGAAATCCAACAGCCTATCTCTTGGACCATTTGGGCATCCAAATGGGTCCACTGACCTTGACATTTTTAGAGAGTTAGGTTAATGTCCCAAGAGGCTCTCATAAAAATCCCAAGTCAAAATAATGGGTTTAAACCCCTTATTGAATTTTTAAAATGGGTGGGTTCAATGGAAAAATCAGCACAGACTAGTGAGGTTTGTGGATTGTGAGCCTCATCATGAGAGTTACATCTATGAAAATGGGCTCAAATTTAATATACAAGCTCTTTACACTTGTATAAACTTATTACAGAAAGCACAAAGTAAAATAACATAAGAGGGAAGACATATCAATCCCTAAGCAAAGCAACAAAAAATAAGACAATATTAAACTAACAGAAAAATATTTCCAAAATAAATCTTATAAAATAGTAAAAACTAAACAAAATGCAACATAAAAATCAGTAGAAGCAAGTAAATGAAATATCTAACAAATAAAGAAAGAATTGAACAAAAATCACAAATATAATAGAAATGAAAATTCGGATACCCCACTTACCTCTGTTTGTGAAGTATAAAAGTACCAAAAACTATGAGTAAGTGAGGTCCATTCCAGGGGTCAAATGACATCTTTTGCTTATGAAAATTGGTGGGTAGGTAAGTCATAGTGACTTACCACATAAATTTGAAGTCATAACTCTTTGGATTGTATGCACTCTTACGTAGTCAGAAAAAGATAGTAAAGGGGGAGACAAGCTTGTCTCCCCAATGCCCCACCATTAAGGAGTTTTCAATTGATTTAAATGTGTTCATTTACAACAACATGGGGAGGGGGGAGAGTCTCTATCATTAGAATTTGAAAATGTAAGGGTATGGGGTACCAACCTTAAGGGTTAAGGATTTTTTTCCTCTTCCTTTCTCTTTTCTTTCTTTCTTTTCTCTCTCTTTTTTTGGATTATTTTTCCCCTCTCCCTTTGCTAGCTGAATGGGAGGGGGGATATTTATAGGTGGGGAGCCTATGGATGGATGGTGAGATGGGGGGAATGGCCATGGTATGTTAATGATGGGCATGGCATTTGGGGCCCACAAGCAACTTATGGTAGGGAATGGTGTATTTGAATAGGGATGTGTGAAGGCATCTCAGCCACACACATGTGAGTTGAGGTAGCCTCCCATTGGTTAAAGGTGGAAGGGGGTTGGATGCATGCCATGTGGCAAGGGGGGGAGGAGATGGAAGGTGGAGGTAAAGGGGTAAGGAGGTCGAAATTCAAGGGTGTGGATGGGCTTAAAAGGATTAATGGTGGATGATGGGTTCGAGTTTTAGAGAAAGCAATCATGGCCATCCTTTATAAATAGCTTTGAGTTGATGCTAAATCAAAGGCCTTAACTCAAAGCTACTTTTAGGATATTTTCAAAAGTACAATGATTGCATTTTAAAAGTATTAAAAAAGCAATGATGATTTTCTAGATTACGAACCCCCTTATTGTCTGGGTTTAGTTTTTGGGCTCTGTAGCTCGGAAAGTTTTGAATCCTTTATGTTTTGTACATCTCTCAAATGCTCTGGTTGTAATGCAACTGCCATAATTGAATTCGAATGAGTGTAGGTAGGTAAAATTTGAGTCTGAATGACTCAAAAATGTTTTGAACCCATATAACAGGTGTAAAATGGAAAAATTGAATCTCAGGGTCTTGATATGAAAGATGACCTTCAAATTTTGTGAGGCATAGGTTCACAATGTTCGTGAAACTGATACCCGAGTCAAAATTTGCATTCAAAACCCTAATTTGTCCAAAACCAAAACTTTAGCAAAATCAAAATAGGTTTTTACTGAGTCCTAAGTTGAAAGTTCATAAGTCACAGGATATAATATTGTAGGTCCTGAAGTCTCAAGAACACATGATCTGATAGACCGACAATCAGATTCCCAAAGAATTCTTAGGAGGTTTCTGAAAGAGCCACTTTGCAGAAAAACACAACCTGGATTTATAAGAAAATGACTAATTAGGCTATGTTGAGTCTGCAATTGGTCCAGTCTATTAGAAGGTCTTTTGAAGCCATGAAAAAATCTGAGAAAATGAGCATGACTTTGAAGGATTTGGGCTTTAGGAGAGCTCCCAGGGATTCATTGAGTGCTGGAATCAAACAAAAGTGGTTCAAATTTAATTGAGAGAGAATGAGATGATTGTGGCATACTGAGTCTCCTAATGACCCTGTCTTAGGTGAGAGTCTTCTGAAGGTTTTGAAACTATCAAAGTAGGGCCACTGATTAGCTGAAATTCTGATTCCTAGTGAATTCCCAAGGGTCTACTAAAGGTTCATTACCTACTAAAATGCTTGGGTTTTATCTAAAGAGATTGAAGAATCTAATGTGGAATAGGTCTGATAATATATGGGTTTGAGAACTGGTTTTGAGGTAAGAATTGAGAGATGACCACTGACAATTTTGAATTTGGCCGTCTAGAGAATTTCTGAGAGCTTACTGTAGGTCAAATACAGACAAAATTGTTTTTTTATGGTTTGAAGAAGTTTTGAGATTTTGATATAGGTTGAGATCTTAAAGGGTTTTGGTTGGGAGGCAGTATTTTGAATATATGATAACAACTGAACAATAACCACTGACTTTTCTGCATTCAGATAGTAGGAGAACCTTTAAGGGCTTACCAAGTGTCCCATACTGACTAGAATATCTTGGTGTTTGACGGTAATTGAGACTTTGAATGTTGCCTGGATTTATGGAAATTCCATTTTGTTAGATAGTTTTTTGAAGTTAATCATTATTAGAGGGTATAAAATCTAATTTGGAATCATTTAGGTGACTGGGGAAGTTCCTAGGATTCATTGAGGGTCCAATCTTGTGGAAAATGAGAAATTTTGAGAATGTGGGGGTAAAATGATAATTTCTCAACCTTTGATGCTTCAATATGGGGAAGCTTATAAAGTCTAGAGAATTTGGGAGAAAATGAGTTTGATAGACTAAAATTTGGAATATTTTGAGGGTATAAGGGTAAGATAGTAATTTGATAGCCTTTGATGCTTCAATGTGAGAAGGCTTATAAAGGTTGGAGAATTCTGAACAAAATAAATTTGATAAACTGAAATTTAGACCCTCATAGTCCAAGGGTGTTTTTCAAAGATATCAAGGTTTGATTTAACTGATCCTTGAGTGGGTTTTTTGTACATGATTTGGTATTGATATTGCACTTAGTGACCGGAGTATCCATTAGAGAGGTCTAACCACTTAGAGTCCAGGTTTGGTTTTGAGTTTTAGGGCTCAGGAGATGCCAATGTTTTGGCCTATTTTCCTAAACCAGGGTAGCCTAGAATTTGATTCTATCCTTTGCTGTGATGAACTCATTTGATCCCATTAATTAACACAAGTCAAGATTTGGGTGCTGACAGGTAGCAAGTAAGCTTATAGTTTAGGAGTTTCTAATCTGGTTTCTTGCTATTTTCATGTGTTTGTGAGCCTATATATAGGGTTGTATGTTTTTGTATTGGTATGATAGAATTAATAAAAATTTTGGATAGTTTCGTGCTCTACATTAGTGGAACTCCTTTTTTTCAAGTTTTTGGTGCCTAAAATTGAACCCATGGATGGTGATTTCCAAGAGCATGTGAGATATGCGATTACCCACATCCAAGTACTTCTCTTTATCTTCTTCTTATTTTATTTCTTTTATATTATCTCTTGCCGCTATACCTGCAAACTTCATCAAAGCAGACTTTCCCTTGATTTCCTTCATAAAGAACTCTAATTTCAACCTTTCCCTTGCAATTGGCCAGACCCTAATCACTTTCCCTTTTAATTTCTTAAATCAAAACTCCTCTATTATTCCCTTCACCTGCTTCACCCTTCCTATTTGGCTCCCATACTCTGCATCTGCCAGAGCAAGAAGAATCTATGAATGTTTTGAATTCTAGAAGCATATCTCCAGGGAATGTACCTATGGAAACCTCAGATTCTAGCATTCTCATGGCTCCTTGATTTTGTTGAAGATTCAAAGCTTGTTGCTGTTGGACAGAAACACTGGTTATCCACAAGTTGTTTGCAGTGCTGAATACTCTAGGTTGAAGGTACAAGTTCTGATGATCCTCATGACTTGATGACAGAGAATTTAGTTCTCTAATTGATTCCCAGGTAACCTCTTTCTTTGATGTTTGATTGGTTGAGGAGGGAATATCATATTCACATACTGGCAGCAACCCTAGAACTGCAGAGATCTCTGGTTGCCTGATAGACCAGCAATAAAGATCGACATGTGACCACAGCACAGCTATCTGAGTGTTTGAATTTTTAGTGATCCCAGGCAACGCTACTCTGATTGCTGCTTTGGAACTCTACTTCACCCACCTACTCACTTATACCCTGCTGTCTTATCAACTAATCTGTCTCCAAGCCTGTGTTCTGCTTTAATTACTATTCCATAACCCCAAGTTATTTGTTCCCAGCACAGAATTTGTATAACATATTGGTCACCCACTGCCTGAATCATATCTGAACCTGAGTAACCTAGTCCATAGCCTGTGGTACGCTACTGTTTTCACCTATAACAGATTCTGTTTTGATCCATCACCTAAGTCCATATAATCTAACTGAGCTACATCAATTTTGGTATCAGAGCTTGTGTGCTACATCACTCAGAAAGACTCTTCCCACTCTGAATCCTGCTGAGAGAGAGAGAGAGAGAGAGTAGGCATTCCCCAAAATGGACCTTGCTATCAATGAATCTGCTTCTAAATTAACTATGAAAGGAATATTGAAAATACTGGTAGATGTACAGTGATCCTTAATTTTTTTTTTTTTTTTTGATAGGTAAATGTTAGTGGTTTATTTTTAATAGGTGAAGACGGGTTTTGAACCCAGATCCTTAATTTCTTAATATATGAACATAGGGAAAATGCTCCATGTAACAATCATAGAGATTAAACAAAAAAATGAACCGAGATGACACACACCAAGAAAAAAAACAGTAACAACCTAATTATAGAGAAATGTTGCCCTGAACATTTGTAACATTTAAAAGGAAATGCATAGAATGAATCAAAAAATGAACCTATTACAATCCACAATTTCTAGTTATTCAAAGAAATAAATACATAAGTTGAAATAAACCAAATAAAAAAAAAGATGATTAAGTTTACTGTGTTATAATTTTTCCGAGACATAATATGTAGCTTTTTGTGAGAGAAAAATGAAGGTTAAAAGATATGGTTCAGTTTTATTTGACCATTCAATGAGGAAAGAAGAAAGATGAAAATCAAACTTATTCGGACTGAGGAAGATTAGTTTATTCAGACCAAGAAAAAAAAAAAGCAAAAGATGAATAAAGTGGAAGAAAATATTTGATCATTAATTTGTTTGAGATTTATAATGTTGCTTGAGCTTGATGATGTAGTTAGCTTTGCCGGGGGGCTTGTAACAGAGATGGAAATGAACAATTGGGGTTAGGGTTTCTCTTTGGCTTTTATTTGGTCAACCATGATGGAGGAAAAACGGAAAAGAAAGGTAGGAAAAGGAAAAAACAATTAAAATGCCAAAGAAAAAACTAGGAGTTAACGAGAGTTTATGGTGCAAGTTTTTTATTCAAAAACTGAGTGATAAGGAAGCAAGTACAGAGATAAATCAACCAGGGACCCTGCTGGTTGAGTGGATTCATTGTTCAGTGAGTCAACTCACTGACTTTTAAATCTGTGTTCCAGAAGTGATCTGTTATATATAGTTCCAAACCTCCTAGGGAATCTGGTCCTAACAGAGTGACAACATCAATGATCAACCTGTCTGATGTAGAACAATTCCAAGAGGCTCAAATAATTATGAGATTCAAAGTGTGGACGCAAGATATTTCAAGAATTGAATTGTAAGGCAATCAAGTAGCCACAAAATAAGGGAAATCAAGAAATAGAATGGTAGAATAAAGGTTAGAATGAAAAAGAGCATAAAAGAATATGAAAATAAGGAAAAAGACCCAAAAGGGTAATTATGTAATTTTTGGACAAAAACTTGAAAATTACCAAAATACTCCTGGTCATGCGTCAGAAAATTCTGAAAATTTTTAGGGTGATTCTGATCTCTATAAAGAACATGTGTACCAAATTTCAAATAATTCCAACAAGTCTAGCTACATAAAATTATATAAACTTTCAAACTGTAGAATCTTGAAATTCAAGAAACCAAAAAATTAGAGGTAGAAGATAGATCAAGAAACATATGAAATCAAAAAGAAACTTCAAGAAACTTGTATGGATGGTAAGAAGATTGATCAAGAAATAAAACCTTAAAATAAAAATCAAGAAAAGACAAGAAAGAAGTGAGTTTTAGCAAGAGGATTTAAGAAAACTAGAAAAATATAAAAGAGATGAATGAGAAGAAGAAGAAAGAGATAGGCGATGAGGAAAATCACCAATCCTCCCTAAGAAATCACCAACCTAGGTTACCTGGAGGAAATCACCAATCTCCTACTTGAGAAATCACCAACTCAAGTTCAAGATTAGGCAAATTTGAAGAGCTTCACCGTATGGAGAAGAGAGCAATTTGGCTTAAAAATTTTATTCAACTATTCATTAAAATTAAGTACAAACCATGGAAGCTGTTTTATAAGCCAAGACCCCCTCTAATTAAATTCTAACCATCAAACACAAAGATAATCTCCCTTTCAAATCGTATGAAGGAGATTTCTCCCTGCAAAAACCTTATTTTGAAGCTAGTTACAACTTGTCCATAAAAAACTAAAATTTCCATTACATCCCCAACTACCCCATACACAAAGTGTCTATAAACTCTAATAAAAAGCTATAAAAACTAAAGAATAAACTAAAAAAATATAGCAAATAAAGTCTAGCAACATCTCTTTCATGCAAACACACACATATGGCCTCACACTTAAGGAAAAGTGTGCCCCACATGCCTCCAAAATAGTTTGTTTCTCCAAAAACTCACAAATTTGCTCCAAGTAGAAGCAAATCTATTTCTTCTTGCCATAGGCCTTGTAGATTTCCAAATTCTTCACATGTAGATCCCATTAACTCCATGTGCAGGTCCCACCTAGGCTTCCATATCTTCATCACTGTCTGAGCTTGAAACCAACCCTATTTTGTACCCCCCTTTGTAGTTCATAGAAGGGGACTTGGTACTAAACATGTCACAGTTAACAGTTCTTTGACCATTTTTCTCATGTAGCAGACCTATGATTACTAATTTCAATGAAGT
Source organism: Platanus orientalis (assembly GCA_025762735.1). Taxonomy (NCBI): domain Eukaryota; kingdom Viridiplantae; phylum Streptophyta; class Magnoliopsida; order Proteales; family Platanaceae; genus Platanus; species Platanus orientalis. Next base: position 7,312 of record JAOXJP010017319.1, on the reverse strand, counting down.
GTCGTGACTTTATGATTGTCGACGATTGATATTTAACTTGTAAAGTTGTAATGCCCTAGTTAGCGTCACTATTGTTTATTCAAATTGTTTGAATCGGAGAATGTGTTGGCTTAATCAAGGATGACAATTCCGGATTGTCACAAGCGCCTTGAGGCCAAGGGTTGTAATTTTAGTACCTGCTGGATGTCCAAGACAGGAGCTGTAGTATTGTATTTCTTGCCCCTTCCAACAACATTTTATCCCAAAATGTAAGGTGTTTCAAGCTTAATACCATGTTGCTGTTAGCTATATGCTATTCAGTTGATAAGCTCAACATTTTTCCACCTCCATGGGTTTTGATATCTACAATGTGGATTTGGGGCCCACGAAAGCACATAATAGAGAGAATTATGAATTTATATACCACTGCATTCTTTTAAACTGACTTCTATTTCAGGCGGAGTTGGAGGAAACAACTCAGTGTGGCCCAGAAATGGATGAAGCTTGAAGCATCATTTCCAAGGTAGAGGCTTTGATTCAAACAATTGATGCTTAAATTTGCACCTTGAATTGATTGTTTTTAGTCAAGAGATTTCCTCCATTTCTTCCTTTAAGACCCCCCTTCCAAAAAAAAAAAGAAAAAAGAACGAAAAAAAAAACCTCGCTGTTTCTGGAATTTGTATGATGATTGCTTTCCTTAGGGTATATGCTTGGCCTGCCATTGTGATGGATTTGGAGCCTTGGGTTTTGATACAGGCTTGCATCTCCTGCTTGTTTAATTACCACTGCTGGAACTTATATGAAACATAGAATTTGATGTGTATCTCATGGTTGTCTCTATAGCTTATTAGATTTCTGTAAAAATACTAAAGCCATGACATGACACAAAGAAGTGAAGGAGTCTCATGGTTGTCTCTGTACCTTACTAGATTTCTTCATTAAAAATACTCAAGCCATGACAGGAAGATGTGATGAAGTCTCATGGTTGTCTCTGTAGCTTACTAGATTTCTTTCATTAAAAATACTCAAGCCACCACAAAAAGATGTGAAGTCTCATGGTTGTCTCTATAGCTTACTAGATATCTTTCATTAAAAATACTCAAGCCACGACAAGAAGATGTGAAGTTGTCTCATGGTTGTCTCTATAGCTTACTAGATTTCTTTCTTTTTAAATACTCAAGCCACAACAAGGAGATGTGAAGAAGTCTTCTCCCTGCCATTTCCATAAACACGGGTCACATCTATGTCTTGGCTGACAATAGAACTACTAAGAGGATCATGTTAAACATAAACATCTGATCTTTTGCATTTTTGTTGACCTCACCCTGCTTGGTTATCCCTGTCAAAAGAGGTGGAATAAAAAGATTTGCTTAAAATATCTAATATAATTGTGTTAACCTTGGCTTAACTCAACAATAGAACAGGATTGACCTAGCCCGGTCCCATTCCAGTGGATGTTCGAGCAGGTTCTAATGAATATATTTTAAGTGATCTCTGGGCTAGTTTTGATAACCATAGTTAAATGTCAAATAAATTAGAAATCGGACTGTACTCTAAATTATTATTCAATGATTGATTCATAATTGATACTGCCAATCATCTGACAAAATAAAAAAAAAAATTTACAATATCCTGTGTCTGGGGCTGTAGGATTTGCAAAAGTGAGATAAAAGAATAGGGACTCATAGATGTTGAAAATGGAATGTTTTAAAAGCATTTAACAACTTTCCAGTTTTACTGTTTTCTTAATGTGTTTTGAAAATGTTTCTAATACTTGATTTTTGGGTTTAGTCACACATTAAAAACTAAGGAAAACGCATGCAATATATAAGTTATAGCCTTCCCCATAACTTGTATATTTTGACAGACCCCACTCTCTTGGTTGCTGTTGTGTAGCAAGGTGCTAGTGTACATGTACATGTGCACGAGCATGGGCTTAGGCTTGGGCTCGGGCATGGGTATGGATGCAGGTAAGGGCTTGGGTGCAAGGGGACTTGAGGTGGACATTGCACTTTGCAATGTGTGCATCATCGTAGAGTCACATTGAGGTCATAATATTCCTTTTCAAAGGTTCAGATGAGATCTTGGGTTGATTGCGATGGAAATTGGATCATGAGCGAACCACAATTGTGATTTGACCACATTGCGAAGAAGTGTATTGCGATGATGGTGCACTGCGAGTAAGGAGTATCACGATCAAGCATGCATCATGAGCAAAGTGAATTGAGACAAACCAAGGAGTATCGCGAGCATGGTGCACCATGCAAAAGGTGCACCACGATGGAATTGACTTTGTGATAGAAGAAGCATCATGATGAAGGCATGTCAAGGTCTGGCATTGTGATGGAACTTGCATCATGAAGGAAACCTGTCATGGCCTAGCATTGCAAGGGAACTTGGCCCCCGATGAAGCTACCTCGTGATAGGATTGGGGTTGCTCGCGATAGGCCTAAAAGACCTAGGACAAAGCTTGTGGATCAAGCTAGTCCATACAGGCCTAACCCATCACAATGGAAATTGCTGATTGATGTCCACTAGAAAGTGGACACATAATGGGTTTGGAGAGAGTGGTTGGGCATTATAAAAGGCCCATTTGATGGCTTGAAACCCATTCAATTGAGAAAAGAAGAAGGGAACGAAAACGTGGAGCTAGAGAAGGGAAACAAGGAAGAGGAAGAGGTGGAGAAGAAAGAAGGAGTCCATGGGGCTATGGGTCTGCTATGAATGGCAAGTGACCAGATCTTTCTCCGTCTTTTTTCTTTTTGTCTTTGGACCTTGAGTCCATTTTATACTCAGATTCATCATCCTCTTAGAAGGGAGAAGCTTGAATCTCTACACTCAAATCCTTCATAGGATCAGTGGTTCTTTTGAGAAAAGAAACTGTGATGGAGGTGCAAACCTTATCTTTGTGACTCAGTTTTGACGTATGATGTTCACCTTAATAAAAGGAAACTCTATTGAAAATTTTCTTAAAATTTGGACAAGTTTTGTCACTTGGTTTTTGAGCGTACCCAACCACTAAGGGCAATAAATACTTGGTCTCTCTTGGGAGTGCACCTTGTTGAGAGGCAGGACTCGGTCCAAGCTTTGTTGTATCCTAGGGTTAGCTTAGCTCATGGCTCCTTGCACATTAAGTGTGAAGCCTCAACTATCCTTAAGAAACATGATTACGACACCTCCATGCTTCAGACTAGTCTAGTAGAACTACATCCAGCATGATTCCCCTAGGAAAGGGGGTATGTAGGTAGCTTGAGGGCATGATGCCCAATGACATAGCCCCAACCTAAAAACCCTAAAATCCACCCTATTATGTGATTGAGTTTATAGAACTCGGCATTTTTACAGGTGATGTGACTTTCTAAATCACTATAGGATTCAACAATTTGAGGATATGTCCACTCTCATGTCGAAAAGGCCATAAAATTGAAGTTCTAGAAAAGGGACAATGAATGGCAACTAAATTGCTTCTGTGAGCATTTTGTATCATGATGAAGCATTGCTCACAAAGGATGAAGTATTGCAATTAGACCATTCTTGCGAAAAAAGCATGAATTGATAGTTTTCGTGATAAGACAATACATCTTGATAGGATTTCATCGCGAGTGAAAGGGATTCACAAATAAACCCCGATTAAACCATGTTTGCAATGAAGTTTGTAATCGCAATGAAGAAGCATGTTGCAAATGGAAAGCCTTTGCGATGGAATTAAAGTTCGCGATGGAAGTATAGTTTTCATCATGTCCTTTCTATCATGCATTTATCTTTTATTTTCTTTCATTTTTGTGTGGCTACACCCGAAGGAAGACTTGGGTTTCCTATGTACCCATGTACAAATGAGATCATGCAGATGTAGTTCAAAGAAAGGAAGTACCATCTAGGGGTCATATCATTTCAAGAACCTGACATTAGTGAGAGACAATATTTGTTTGCCTTCAACGTCAAGTAATAGCTAGGGGCCATGTGAATAAGCTTTTTCTATAGCATATGGGCCATCCCATTTGGTGGCAAACTTGCCTTCCTTTTGTTTTGATGGATCTAAAGGAGATCGCACAAGGAGGATAAGATCTCCCTTTTGGAATGATCACAACTTAACCTTGTTGTTGAAGCCTTGGCCATTCGTTCTTGGCACAACTATAGGTGTTGTTGTGCAGATAGCTGAATTTCATTGAGATTTTCAAGTTTTGTTAGTCTTATCTTGGCACTCTTTTCATCGGTGAAGCCTTCTTGGATTTCCACTCGTAAATAGGGTACTTGTACATTGACAAGCACGATAGTTTCTACATAGAACATGAGCGAGTATAGGGTTTCTTATGTTGGGGTTCTATATGTTGTCATATATGTTCATAAAACTTCTAAAAGTCTCTTGTGTCAGTCTCATATTCTTTTAGATCATTTTCTTAATATCTTGCAAAGGGCCTTATTGAAGGCCTCCGCTAAGCCATTTTCCTGAGAATAATACTAAGAGTGCTCGTAGTGGATTTTATATTTTTCCATGAGCTTATGTACTAGGGTGATGACGAAGGATTGGACATTATCTGAAATGATCCTATTAAGGACTTTGAACTGGTAAATGATGTGAACCTTGATGAACCACATGATGATATCCACACACCAATATGTGAAGGGCTAAGAACATGATGTGGTATGTAGAGGTTTTGTTGGGAGGTGTCTAAAATCTCTATGCAACTGACACACATGGACCATTTTGCATAATCTATGCAATAAAATAACATTGTTGGATAGTAATAACCCAATCTCTTTAATTGGTATTGGAGCTTAGGTCTGCTTTAGTGTGCACCGTACAACTTGAGTGGGATTTTTCCTTGCATAGGCACAATAGTAATACTCTGTCTAGGGATCTCCTATAGAGCTAATCTTATTGTAGTGTAAACCAAGATGAGCGCCTTCTTATTTCTTTTCATAGGACCAGATCACATAGCTCTCTCCTATCAAGGACATGCCTGATAATAGGGAAGCGCCAAGCTTTTCCCCTTAACTCCAAGTCTACTTTTAGATGTGTTCTTCTTGGCGGAGTTTGGCATCACATACCATGGCATGTTCATCTTCATTGGAGTGCAGAGGTATGACTCGTCTTTCTCCAATATGTATAGTGGGGAAGTCATCTATAGGATATGTGAGGGAGGTGGCCAGGTTAGCAAGTGCGTTAACTTGGGTATTGTAGCCTCTTCTAACATGTTGCATCTGTATCCATCTAAATAATTAAGCCAATTCCTTTGCCCTTTGATAATAGGGCATGGGGTTGGCTTCTTGATGTGATAGAGCCCGTTTATTTGTCATATGATGAGCTTAGAATTACCATAGATTATAAGATGTTTGATAGGTGGTTCTAAGGTGAGTTTGATGCCAGCTATCAAAGCTTCATATTTTTCTTGGTGTTGGAGCACCCCTTACATAGTGTGAGAGAGTGCATGATTATTCCATTGCCAAGAGTGACGAAGACTAAGCCGATCCTTGAGGTCTTATCTTCTTGGTCGACCTTGGTACCAGATGGGCCTCTTGTTGCTGAGTTGAAATACATCTCCTAGTCCTTCTTAATGTTGACCTGTATCACCTCTTCATCTGGTAAGTCAAGTTGAAGAGAGGAGTTGTCCAATACTAGGTGTGTGGCCAAAAAAGGCTGCTAGTGCTTGTCTCTTCACAGACCTTTACATGACATAATGAATATCAAATTCTTATAATAGGACCATCCATTTCATGAGTCTGGCTTGGACTGATGGATGGGGGGTCTACTCTACACTGTAGTGGTCAACAAGTAGTGCCTTAACTTCTGGATGACAAAGATTAAGGTGATGCATATCTTTTCAATTGGAGAGTAATTCAATTCAGCCCTTGCCATTGTTCTACTTAGATAGTAAAGGGCATGCTCCTTCTCTTCGTCATTGTGCTGGGTGAGCAGTACACCTAGGGATGTGTCTAGGGTAGTGATGTATAGAAAGATCAGGCTTTCTTTAATAGGGATCATAAAAACCATCGTGTTCATTAGATATTTCTTGATGCTATCGAAGTCATTTTAACAGGCATAATCTTATATGAAGGTTATTCCTTTCTTCATGAGTCTGGAGAATGGTTAGCATCGCTTGGACAAATTTGACATGAACTTCCCTATATAGGTTAGATGGCTTTAAAGGCTTTTGAGTTTTGTGATGTTTTAAGGTGGTGGCATGTCCATTATGTTCATGATATTTCAGGGATCAATCTCAATGCCTCTATGGTAGACTATGAATCCCAAGAATTTTCCAGAAGACACTCCGAATGCATGAGCACATTCATCTTCAAGTTATATTTCTAGAGCCATTAGAAAACTCTGTCTAGGTATTAAACATGGTTTTGTTGAATCTTTATCTTGACCACAAGGTCATCGACATAGCATTCCACTATTTCATGTAGGAGGTGTTCGATATATATGTCATCGCTTGCTAGTATGTGGCCCCTAAATTCTTTAAGCCGAACAAAGTAACTTTATAGCAAAATATTCCTTTAGGTGTATAGAAGGCAATGGCTTCCTTATCCTCTTTGGCCATTTGGATTTGATTGTAGCTGAAGTATCTGTCCATGAAAGATATCTCTTCATTTCCAATGGTGGCATCAACCAACAACTTAGTGAGAGGCATGGGAAAGTCATCCTTCAGGCAAACATCATTTAGGTCTAGATAGTTAATGCAGTCTAGCATTTCGCCATTCTTTTTTTGAATTGGTTCTATGTTGGCAAGCCACTTGGGGTATCTAACCTCTCATATGAATTTGACATTATGAATTTTATCTAGTTCTGCTTTGATCTGGTCCCCTATATCATGGTAGGGCTTTCTAGGATGTTGTTTAACAGACCATTAGGCTTTATTAGTGGCTAAGCAGTTGATTCCTAATTCAGGATCCAGCTTAGGCATCTTTGTGTATGTTTCCCTCTCATCTTCTAAGAGGTGAGCAATGATGAAAGTTGGCCATGGATCTTATTCAGTTCCAAGATTAATCTCGACCAGGTTGTCGACCATGGCTTATCCACCATCTTCAAGTTCCAGAGGTGCAAGCTTAATTGGCTCTACCATTGGCAACTTTTCCATGGTAGCTTCTTCTTCAGAGATCTCTTGCTTGTTGGTCTTCGAGTTATCTAAGAAGAGGTATTGATGTGGGAAATAGCAAGTATACGAATCGCTCAAGTAATAAAGTGTAAGAGTTGAGTGTCGAACCCACGAGGATTGTTTAATTAGTAACTACCAAAATTGTATTAATCTCAATTCTATTTGACAAAGCCGAAATTTAAAGAGTTGTTGAAACTAAATTAAAATGAAACAAACAAGAAGAAATATGTAGGAGA
>JAOXJP010017308.1:0-17476 GCA_025762735.1 Platanus orientalis | reverse complement strand
TTCTCTTGTGTTTAAGACACCAAGTGTGGGTGTGGGCTAGGCTGACTCGTCTACAAGCGGGAGTAGCACGAGTGCCGTACGGTCTCTGGAGCTTGGAGAAGCTGAGTCCGTGACATATAGGTGACTTCACTGAACTAAAATGGTATGCAAGGCTACTTTTCAATAATAATCTTCAATGGATACTTTTTTGGGGCAATTGGTGATGGAAAAGCTCCTCCAATCAATTTGATGATCAAGAGGAAAGTCAATGGAGCCATGGGTTTGTTTTGTTTGCTTGAGCAATTATTCTCTAATATGTTATGGGGATCCGAATGAAATACTGGACTCCGTACTGGAATGAGGTGTAAATTAGGATATTGTATACAAAGGGAACTCTTTTCTCTAGTTTTGCTTTATTTGTTATGAAGAAAGTCAACTGAGCCTTGGGTTTGTTAGCCTGAGCATTTATTCTCTAATACTGTAAGGGATCCGAATGAAATACTGGACTTCTTACTGGAATGAGGTGTAAATAAGGATATTTTATACACAGGGAACTCTTTTCTCTAGTTTTGCTTTAGTTGTTCTGAAAATTTTTATTTTTATTTATGGAACATCTGAGGAGTATATATATATGTGTGTGTGTGTGTGTGTATAGAACTGAGTTATGCAGTACAAAACACTGGGTTTTTCTTTGTCAATGTCAATTGCAATGACGGAATTGTTTGATTTATGCATACTTGATAAATGTTTTTTTCTTTATGATTGAAGTTCCTAGTTTCCTTCTTGTTTATTAACGTCTTCGCATTCATTTGGCCCAGTGATGGAAAAACAGTTGGAGCTTGTCTTGATCGGAATGGCCTTCGTCCTGCTAGGTATTGGCGGACAATAGACAATGTTGTCTATGTTGCTTCTGAGGTATGTTCTTTCATCCTTACACTGAGTTTCTTTCTGGGAGCTGGGGTTTGGCTGGAATTCTATCAGCAATTTAAGAAAATTCTCACTATACGTGGTAATTGTTTATCCTCTAGTGTCTTCGATAATAAGAAATAGTCTGATTGGGACTTTATAAGAAAACAAAATCAGCTCACTTGTTGCATTGAAGTGTCAAGAAAAAAATATCATCTGCCGAATTAGCTTCACTCCAAAAACGAAAAACCTTATAATAGCTGAATGAAGACAAAGGTGACAAATTTCATTTAAGCATGTTCAGTGTATCCATCGGCAATCTTCCCTAGCTTCTATACGTTCCTGCACAGTTGTAAAGTCAGCACTGATGGTGGTTTCTCAAGACCTTTGTTCCAACACAGAAGGTAAGATCCTTTGAGGTGATGGCAGAAAATTTCAGCACTGCAGATAAGATCCTTATAGACAACGAAAGTAACAAGTGCATGGTGGGATGCGCATACTATTTTTTTTCCTGCCAGTTTTAGCATGGAGGTATTCTATTATAAATGGAAAATTTGTAAGTGTATAAAAAAGATAGGAGGGGGAATTACCCAAAAAAGAAGATTGTTTACAGATTCACCTCCCCTATAATCATGAAACTATTTTCCCTATCAAAATTTTTTGAGAGCACACTTACCATGATCATATGATTGTGATTCCATCGATTTAGTCAGTATAAATTCCAGCTAATGAAATCTGGCTTTGAAGTCACAATGTGTAGTCAATGGTAGAGGGTGTGCACTTAATCCCTATGCGAACCATTACTAATTTATTGAGTAACTATGGGGCAAGATAAATAAATTTACTAGTTAATCTTCTAGGATAATGATTAATATCTTTTGGAGGTATTGTATTTTATGTGCTTTTCCTTCAGGGTCTAGTTAAAATCTTCATCAAATCATCCATTTTGCATTACTGTTTCAAAGCTGTTATACAGTCAGTTCTTGACGGAAAGCTAATTGATCAAATCTCTTTAGTGATTGTAACCAATCCATCAACTTGAGCTACTAAAGCAGTCAACTCTTCATCATAGACTAGCACAAGGTTACTAATTTCCAAGTTCTCTCTAAAAACTTTGCGAGTCTTTCTAGGGTGATAAGAACTTGCTTTGATATCAAATGATTCATTTAGAGTAATAACTTCATTATCAAATTTCATTCATGACGGTTCCAAGAAGTACTATGGAAAATTGTGGCTCTATGGTTTACTAGGGCTGTCAAGAGTGTTTGAATTAGATTTTTTTTTTGGGGGATAAATGACAACGATTTTATTAAAGAGCATAAAAAATAATTACTAATACAACAACAACAAAGAAACAAATACAAGCATCACGTTGGAATCTTGGTTCCTATGAAATTAGAAGACAATTCCACCCCGAATTTGCTAATTTGTCAGCCAAAGTGTTTTTCTCCCTTGGAACATGCCGAAAAGAAAGTCCCAAAGACTTGTATAAATCAGAAATCTCATGCCAAAACTGAGCCAAACACCAAGGCCTATTTCCTTTCCCAAGCCCCAACCAATCACCGTAGCCGAATCCCCCTCCACGATGAACCCATGAACACCCATAGGCTGTAGCTGTCCAAGATCCCTTAGGAGCGCCAAAGCCTCAGTCTTAATAGAATTACGAAAAGCCAGAGGACCGAAATAACTCCTGCTGTCTTTAACAACACATCCAAAACCTCCAGGGTCCAGATTACCTTTAGAAGAGCCATCAAAATTTAACCTTAAGATGTCATCTATAGGAGACTTCCAAGGAATAACTGTTTTATCTGCTGAAGGAAGGTTAAGAGAGATAGACGTTCTCCAATCTGAAAGAAACATAGAAGGAGAAAGATCCTTGAACTCCTTCAAGATGAAAATCCAACTCCCCACCTCTTTAAGGATAGAATCAATCACTTCCAAATGCCCTTTTCTTTTACCTTCAAAGATTTTAAGATTTATTTTCTTCAAAATACCCCACATAATGCCGTGAAGAAGAGCTGCCCAAAAAATTCTCCCTCTTTCACCCATTCCTTTACAATCCATTGATGAATAAGGTCCACAATCTCTTCTGGCATTACCCAACAACAAGACAAGCACCGAAAAAATTAGTTCCAAATTACATTGGAAAAGCTACAATGAATGAGCAAGTGCTTAGCTAATTCCCTTTCATTTTTTGCACGACACACCAATGAGGAGAAAGTGCAATAGAGGGTCTCCTTCATTGAATCTTTTGTTTTACATGGATATATGGGGTTACACATATAAGGGTATATATGTGTTGTCTTTGTATAGTATAAGGGTATACTTGTAAATACCTATAGATGTATATTTTCTATGTTGATATATGAGAAAGTATGTGAAAGGGTATCTAACTCTCCAATCTCCATACAATTTTTCTCTAACCACATCTCCTTCTGCTTCACTTGTTTCTTTTTTCTCTCCTTCTACTTGGCACCTTAACACATCAAGGGCTAAATCACTTAGATTTCCACTTGGTATCAGAGCCAAAAACACCATTTGAAGAACATCGCTGTTCTGGGAGGTTGTCGATGTCAGCATCCATATGATTGATGTTAGCATTGAGGTCTAGGTATGTGAAATTTTTTATTTTTTATTTTGGTTCGTTTTGATTTTTAGAAAATTTATGGTGGTGGTTTCACTCGATTTGGAGAAGATTTGAGTGAATTATGATTTTTTTTCCAAGGATTCCGCATAGATCTGAGTAATCTGCTCATTCTGGTTTGGATTATTATTGTTTTCTTCAAATATTGGCAATGGATTGGTCCTTTTTATGCTAGAAATCTATTAGGATAAGTCTCACTCAATTTGGTTTTGATTTGAGTAAGTTATGATGATTTTTCACCTTTGGAATTGTTGCCCAGTGTGGAACTCGTGATTTGAGTAGTTTCCGTACTTGATCTTGCTGTGTAATGCTACATATCACTTGTTTACAGTAGTTTGGTGATTATGTGATAAGTTGTGCTCATGTTTGGTAATTCATATTACTATTTAGGGCTTGTCTGGTGTCATTTGGGTGGTTTGAAGCCCTAAAACTTGTGATAGTACTTGTTTGTTCGAATCCATATCATGTTATGTGTTGTTTAGGCTTAGTTGGTGAAGTTCTTAGCATATTGGAGCTTGTGGTATACTCTATGTGCTACTGCATGAGTTTCCAGCTCTGGCCGTGTGTTTTTGGGGGGTTGAATTGCTTCGATTTGTTTGTTGTTGGTATCATGTTGCTTGGAGTTAGCTTCGGGTGTGTTTGGTATTCATGGTTGAAGCTTGGATTAGACTGTGTAGTATCTTGGCACAATCTGTAGTGGTTTTCTATTGAATTCGTGGTATAGCAATGCTTCTGGTGTGATCTTCATGCATTGTGTCCCTTTTATTTGCTTTGACCATTGTTTCAAAATAGTGTTTGTTGTTTGTTGTTCATTGTGGTGTGTATCAGCTGTGTTTCGTGGAGATTTTGTTTTGTGAAGCCTCTGTAAGTGCTGTGGTTTTCAAGCTTTGAAAGTTGGACAGTGTGGTTGTATAGTGTTGTTTTCTTGGTCGTGGTGGTTTGCTCTATTACTGTGTAACCAGTTTGAAGGTGTTGGTATTCCAGTTGTGATGGTGAATTTTTTGATATCCTGACGTGCTTTTTAGTGATTATTGCAAGCATGTCCATCTCAAGTTCTCTAAGAGTTCTCTCCGGTCGAAATAGCCACTACACAGAGATCTATGGTACAATCTCAACATAATGGTTTTCCCTCCACATGTTCTGGGACTTTAGTCTCTTCTCACCCTGTCCTTCCTACTCATCCTTGGATTTTTTATTTTGGGGTGTCCCATCATATGATTGGTATGTCTAGTCTTTTTTCTTAATATTGTGTTTCTTCCGGCTGCGATAAGGTACGCCTTGCTGATGGTTCCTTGTTCATAGTCGTTGGTTCATCCCCCTTATCTCATCTTTGCTATTGTCATCTGTATTTCATATTTCTAACTTTAAGTTGAACCTTGTTTCTGTCAGTCACATAACCAAAGCTGTGAATTGTAGTATTATTTTCTTTCCCTCTTATTGTATTTTTTAGGACCTGAAGACAGGGAAGACCATTGGTTGAGGCCATGAGGATTAGGGGTTGTATCTTATGGATGATTGTTTTCCGTTGCCTATATTGTTCTACAAGCCCCATTACCATCAACATCACTTGTTGCGCCTCCTTCCGAAATTTTCAGAAACATCAATTGTTGCTTCATCATTCCCAACATGAACGCTTCTTCCAATTGATTCATCAGCGTCTTCTCTTGGTTTAGCATAGATTTCTACAGAGAAATCAATGCCCACTTCTTCTATCACAGGAGAAATCGTCGAGCTAGCCTCTTCTTGGGTTGTAAAGTTTTCATTGAAGGCCATCTGGCCCGTATCAATTTCCGCTTTACTTTCTTCAGGAGGTTTTGCTCTTCTTGTAGATAGACCCTTCAGTTTCATGCTCTTCTGGGTTTTCAGCAGACGCCTCCTTGCCGTCAAGAAATGCTTCAATGGAAGCAATGGGGCATGATGATGGCCATTGAGAGAACAATAAGGATACGGGCAGACCTTCATAACTGAAGTTCCCTCTGATTCTGTCTCGCCTGGATGAAGCATCACAAAGACAGGGAACTTTGAATCCTTCAGAGTGGATGAACAAGTAGCTCTTTCAACATTTAAGTCGGAACGTAAACCAACACCAGGGCTCTTTTTCATTGAAGACCTAGCATGTTTCATACTAGAAGTCTTTGTTAGAGTCCTTACTGGTTTCAAACTAGATGTCTTTGTTAACGTCCTCACTGGTTTGTGGCCAGAAGCAGAGCCAGATTCTGAAGAATTGGAAGTCCTTCAATTTGGACTCTTGCTAAGATAGCTAGCTTGAGAACCATGGGGACTTACCTGCAAACCCTCCTTCCTGGCATCAGAACTGCTTGTGGGCTTCATATAATTCGGCGAAAAATCCGGTATCTTGATCAGAGATGGCTTCTGTGGGGTAGCAGCAGCAATAGATTCATCAGAAACCGGTTTAGGTGATTTTTCCCATCCCGTAGGACATGATCGCAAGCCCTCCAATTCAGAGATCTTGATTGATCTTGATTTCTTCATTTTCTTTTTCAACTCTGTTCCTCCCCTGTTTCGGATATCCTGGTGTTGAGAAGAGGATGGTTTCAGGGCCATTGACCGCTTCTCGGATTTAACATGATTCTTGGAATCAGCTTGGATTCCAAGCTTGTTAAGGGTTTTCTTTGGACCATCTTTAAAGAAAGAGCAGAATCAGGTTGTGGATTAAAGAACCCACAAAGGATGAGAATCACATGAAGGTTTTGGTTTTATGATGGAGGTGGGATTTCTTCCTTTGGGATGGAGAGTTCCAGCTCTGGAAGAAAAGAAGCCTCGTTCTTGTCTGAAATGAAAATTCTACAGAGAAGAAATAACAACTTGAAAGACCCAACAACCAGAGATTCCAATTGGGTTTCGGTCACAGTGGGTGGCCTCTCTTTCAATTTTGGTTAATCTGACTGGACTTCTTGAAATTTGAATATGGCTGAGTTAGGAATTTGATGCTGACCTGCTCAAAGAAGAGGTATTAGGCCTTATTTTGGCAGTTTCCTTTTTAAAATTGAATTACTTTATTTGTTTGAATGACAAAGATGCCCGTTGATTTATTTGAATGACATAAATATCCTCACAAAATAAGCCTATAATTGTCATAAAAAAGCCTATAATAAATTAAAATGACAAAAATGCACATATCTTAAAAACAGAATGGAGAATGATTCTGTTGACACAGACCTCTAAAAGCATGCCATTGATTGACACATGATGTATTTTTTGAATTTGATGTCTCTTTTTGACCAGTTACTTTTTCAATCAACACTTTTTTGAACATTTTTACTTCCAAAAACAGCACATGTCAGTTTATAATTCACTATAGACACTATATAAGGCATTTTCATCACAGAACATTTTCTTCTAAAGAGAATATAAGTTTTTACTAATAAACTTTATTTTTACTAATATTTCTCTGAGTAATATCTATGATCCCATTGGTGCTTGTGCAACAACAATTTAGACAATTCAATTTCAATCTCTATCCCTATTCCCAAAGTTACTGTGATTAAATCCTTTGGTCATATGTTTGGATAAAGGCCTCTCCTGAATTCAAGGGTTTTTCTATTAGAAATTCAAAGGGATTGGTACTCTAAGTCTCTTCATGTAGTTTTAATCTCTTTACTTGTTGAGGCTATGTATATTACTCACCTTTGTTTTTATCCCTCTGTTCTTTTTTCTCCTCTTAATGAAATTAAAAAAAAAAATTATAGTTCATCCTATCATCATCTTTATTTGAAAAAAAAAAAAAAAAATTCTATCATTTTTGGCATTGAAATGGTTAGAATTCAGGTAGGGGGACATTTATATAATTTCACATCACTGGGTTAAGCTAAGGACGAGGGTGCTATGGTAATCTCACAATAAGGCATAAAGACTTGGGAGAGGAAGAAATATGAATTGGGTACCGACAGGTACAGGTGGGAAGAGATAAGAAACGCGCATACTTAGGTAAAGACAATCCACTTGTTCGGCGGAAAGGCGCCGTTAATGGGACCCCCTTATGCTTTTTCAACGCAAGGCCGGTTCACAGACGCTCCCACGCACTCCAACCTTTCAAAAGCCATGAAGTATCTATCCTTCTTCACCTTTCCTTCCTCTCCGTGTTCACATATTTTTCAACATTAGTAGACTCTTGGTTATTCTCCCTCTCTTTTCTTTTTCTTTTTTTCCTTTCATCATAGCTAGTATGTACTGCCATTTTAGGGTATGAGCTAAAATCCAATAAGCCAATAATCAATCAGACCAAACCTGGTCTATATACCAACCCAAACTGGAACAAGATTAAATTGGTCTGAAAGAGTTAGCAGTAACATGTGGTGCTGAGTCAGGTTTGTGGCTGCAAACGACCTGTAGGCTCATGAGACTTTTTGTTATTGCCGAAATTCTACAGTTAGGGTGGATGGTCTCTTTGTCTGACTCCATGCCTAGGGTACGGCTGTCAACTATCCGATTATTATTAGTATTCGATTCATGTTCGATCTGTTAATACTTGATTTGAATGCATCTATATCCGATTCGATTATTCGACTAAATATCCGAATCCATTGAAATTAATATTTATATTATAATGTTGTAGGACATGTTATGTAAAATACAACATAAAAATACTATAACTATAACACATTTCTCATCTCCCATTCCCAATTTAAATGAAGAAAACTCCTAGTAGCTAGGTCCCCACTATCTCGTTGATTTATCAATCGTCCTCCATCTCTATATACCTAGGTCCTTATTGTTTTTGTAAATATCCAAAAAATATTCGAATTCAATCTGATATTCAATTAAATAAACAATTACAAATATGGCATACCTATATCCGATTTGTATTTGATCTGTTGACAGCCTAGTCTAGGGTATTAGGAGAGTGTTTGGAGATTATGTTAATGTGGTACTGACATACACCCAATAATTTAGCTAATAATTAAGGTGGGTTTGTTAAGGATATGCCCGGATAAGGCTTAGCTTTGTTCACTCAATTAGCCTTTCTTGTAATATGGGGTCTACCAAAAAAAAAATCACGTTTATATGCCTACAAAATCCCTTATTTAAACCCCATAACCAAAAATAATTAAGACTAAAATGAAAGGTTAACATTGAAGTCTGCAAATAGTGTCTAATTGAGTCGACTCTATCTATATTATTAAAGCAAGCTATGCCACTCTAGCTCGGCTCAGGCTCGTTAGCTAAGAATTCTGGCTTGTGGTTCAGCCATTCAGGCTTCGCTCATGAGTCTAGTCAAAATCAAAATGAGCGAAGCCACCCCGTCTTGTCGACAATCCTAGTCATGTGGGCTTGGCTCACAAGTCTGGAAGTTGGACTCAGGCTCAGCTCATGACGAACCAGGCTCATAAACCAACCGAACTATATTAGCAACTCTAGTCAGGTCCTTGTGGATCAATGGTACTTGCAATTTGCAGTGAGCAAAACACCTAGAAACCAGACCAGATTGTTGAACCAATGGACTTAAAAATAAGCCAAGCAAGTTCCTCCTAGTGGTGGCCTGATCTTCATTCGCCACTCTTGTTATTCGGTACCGGTTCGTGCTATCTCCACCGAATGGCGCAGAGTCCTGCCCTTGCAAGTGGACCCTGGTGCATCCAAAAGAAGAAACCAGAAGACACAAAAAATAGCAGAATTGGGTCAACGTTTTCCACCACTTTCTATGGATTTGAGCCATTGCATTCCAACTAATAAATCATATTGACACCAGAAAGTTTCCAGTGTTTTCTGACCATTCAGACATCAAAAGTCAATAGTTTTAACGGTGCAAATTATTTCATGAGGTCCAGAAACCGGTGGCCCAGCCAATAGTGGCCTTGTGGGTCCTCCTGCCTTGTGCATGTACTTCACATAAACGAAGGTTATTTGCTTTGAAACTTTTTACATTTTCTTAATAATATGATTAATAGTTCTAATGTCACGAATTCTCTTCCTCTTTCAATTTACTATCCTAGTGGGACCAGGAGGTTCTCATCAACCTTTATAGAGGCGATCACAGCCATTTGATTAATCATTATTGCTTTCTATAATTCGATTGGATGGTTATGATAGTCCAAGCAAATTAAGTTTTGGTTTCAAAGATCTTCTTGGTGAGACTCAATTGATTAGTGAGTTCCATAATCTTCATGTTAATTAGCTTTAATAATGGTTACTGTTGATCTAGAAAGCCAAAATGATTAAACAAGTCAGATGTGGGACTATGGAATTGTAAAAGGCCAATGAGAAGTTCCATGTGTCGTTGCTGTGACCGTCAACTATTATAATATTATAATGAAATTTTAACAGTAAACAATATATTAAGTTTTAACAGATTTTACCAATAAAAGATATATTTTTAAGGGATAAAACTATAAAGAATATTTCTAGTTTAGAATTAAATCTTAGCCTTACAAGGGAGACCATAACCATTATAGGTTTGAGTGGATGTAGACTACTCATGCTAGTTGTGGAGATCAGATTCTTAGAGGGTGGAGAAAGAGAAGGGGTGGAAGAAATATTGAGAATATTAAAGGAAGTCTCAATATACTTCCTCTTATTTTGAGAAAGTAGAATAAAAAAGTTTTTGGTAGCCCTAGGCCTTGTCTGTTACAAGGTAAACCATGGGAAAAGGAGGGAAATTGTACTTTAACCCCACTTTCATGTTGTCTTATGCATGAGGATACCAAAGGGAAAATTTCGTAAAACAACCTTGGGTGTTGAACCTTTTACATGTTTTTCCATGTTTTACCATTTCTTCATATATTTTGTTCATTCATTTATTCCTACAAAAAAGGATGAGAATAAGTGGGGAAGGGAAGGGAAGGAAATGAATAGTAACTGTTCTTTCTTTCCCTTTCTCTCTTTTTCTAAGATGGTTTTACTTTTCCCTCATTTTCTCATGATTTACCTGGTAATAGACAAGGCCTTAGGGAGAATATTTAGTTGAGTAAGCATAAGCTCAAAAGTCTGCATCATCTTGCCCCTTCCAATGAGTTTTTTATGGACAAAATTAGGGAAGAAGAAAATAACATTTCTAAGCTTCTGAGTAGGGAGGAAGTTTTTTGAACTCAAAAATCTAGAGTTAATTGGTCGAGGTGGGGTAATCAATATTCTAAAATTTTCCACCTTTCTACCATTGAAAGGAGAGTTAGAAACAAGACTTTTATTCTTAGAAACGAGAATGACGAGTGGGTGTTCGGGAATGACTAGATAAAGTCCTTATCGAATCAGTTCTTTTTAAAGTTGTTTGGCTTTTCCCATCCTAGTGAGGTGGACATATTGAAGGTCACTGAAAAAAAAAAACTATCTTCTCCTTTCCTTTGAAGCTAAGGATATGCTTAATTCCCCCTTCTCTAGAGATGAAATGAAAAGAGTAGCCTTTGATTTAGGAAAATTGAAAGCGCCTAACCCTGATGGTTTCCAAGTTGGATTCTATCAGAAATTTTGGGATCTAATGGAAAATGAGACGTTGGATGCAGTGAAGGAATTCTTTAATCTTCATTCTTCTCTTAAGTCTTTAAATCGGACATTTATTACTCTTATTCTTAAAGTTAAACATTTGAAAGTCATCTCTCAACTTAGGCCCATTAGTCTTTGCAATGCCGTCTACAAAATGATTTCAAAAAATTATGGCCAATAAAATGAATATTATTTTTCCTATTATTATCTCTCTGAATCAAAGTGTTTTTGTTAAAGGTCAACTTAGCTCAGACAACATTCTTATTGCCCACAAACTTTTAAGATTCCTAAGGATGGGTAAATCAAGAGTTTATCATGTGATGCTAAAGATTGATACGAGTAAGGCTTATGATCGAGTTGAGTGGTCGATGGTTATTTTCGATAATGGTGGGCATTGGATTTAATTCCATGTGGCAAAAGTGGGTGTTGGAATGTATGTCATTGGTTTTGTACAGAATTCTAATCAACGGGTCTTTGGGTGGTTAGATTACTCCCTCAAGGGTCATAAGGTAGGGGGATCCAATTTCTCCCTTTCTCTTTCTCCTTTGTGCGGAAGGATTATTGGCCTCTCTGATTGATATAGAAAGAGATGGGAAAATTTTGGGTATTAAAGTTAGAGCTACAAGTCTAAATATTATCCATCTTCTTTTTGTGGATGATTGTTATATTTTTTTTACAAAGTTAAAATGGATGAAATTAAGGCTATCATAGTATCTCTAGGATTTTAGTAAGGCTTCCGGTTAAAAGATCAACCATGAGAAATCCGAATTATACTTTAGCTTAAATATTCCAAGGCAATTCAAAAGATGGGTTCAAAAGGTTATTGGTATGAACCAAGCTTAAATCCTTGAGAACTATTTGGGGCTCCCCTCATCTATTGGTAGAAAGAAAGTCACCTTGTTTGCCTTTCTTGAAGAAAAATCTAGAAATAAAATTTAAGGGTGGAAGTCTAAATTATTGAATCAGGCGGGTAAGGAGGTTCTCATTAAATCGGTGGTCACGGCGATCCTCTCCTATGTGATGTCATGTTTTCTTATTCCAAAAAGATCTACAATGATATTAATCTCAATCAGAGAAAATTTTGGTGGGGTCGTGATGACTCTTGCAAGAAAATTAATTGGATAAAATGAGAAAATTTGATGATTAACAAGGAGGGTGGTCTTAGTTTTAGAGATCTTCATGAATTTAATCGGGCTCTATTAGCTAAGCAACCTTTGAGGCTTTTGAAATCTCCTGAATCTCTTTAGGCTCATTCTTTAAATCTATCTATCTTTTAGGATTTGACTTTCTTGGTTTGTGTTCTAAGAATGATAGTTCTTGAGCTTGGAAAAGCATCCAAAAAGGAGAAGAGTTACTTAGGAAAGGGCTTAGATTTAATGTGGGATCAGGTGAGAGTATCAATATTTGAAATGATCCTTGGATCCCCCATTCTAACAATTTCTTTATTTCTCCTCTAGGGATTATTCTCAGTGATGCCCCCTTTTGGTTTCTAGCCTTATTGATAGGGAAGTGTGCAAATGGGATCTCTCACCTATTTGAAACTATGTTTCTAGAGAGGATTTGGTTCGGAGAGCTAGAATTTCCCTCAATAGAAGACAATCCAAATATGAGATTATATTGCATTTTGAGAAAAAGGGTGTTTTTACTGTCAAGTCTGCGTATTTTCTTGCGATATCTCCTCCTAATCATACTTCGCTTAGGGATTCTCATTATCCTTGGAGTAAATTATGGTGACTTCCCATTCCTTAAAATGTTAAGCACTTCATTTAAAGAGCTTATAATGATGTTATCCCTACTAGAGTTAATCTTAAGAAAATGAATATTGATGTTGACGAATTATGCCATCGGTGTAAGTTGACACAAGAAACTACCTCTCATTGCATGTTACTTTGTGAGTTTTCTAGTAGGATTCGGTTTGCTTCTCATCTGGCCATTAAAGTTCCTAAGGAGACGAGTGTTTCCTTTGAAGATTAGTTTATGAATTGGTTCAAGTTAGAAACATCCCCCTTATATTAATATTCAAACTATTGCTTTTATTGCTATATTTTGTTGGATTTTATGGAAATCAATAAATGATGTTATCTTCGGTAATGAGAGATTTGCTCCTTCTAAAATTATTCTTGATTCTTGTAAGCTGATCCAGGAGACGTGTAAGATATTTAGTGGAAAAGATGAGGGGGCAAGTTTGGCTAATATTTCATTTTGGTCTCCCCCTCCTTTTGGTGTTGTGAAGATGAATTTTAACAGCTCTTTCATCATGGATAGTGGTTTGGTTGGAGCTGGTGTGGTTATGCATAGTGAGGATGGTTCCTTTGGTATTTTCCCTAGCAAAGCCGGGCTTGGTTAGGTCCGTGATGGTTACTGAATGTTGGGCAACTCGTTTGGGACTCTCAAAAGCCCACCTTGGGCTAAAAAATATCCCCTTAAGGAGATTGCAAGTTCGTTATTTCATTTCTAGCGGGCAATGAGCTTCTTTGGCCTTTAGATATTAAAGGCATTCTTTTAGATTGTAAAACTCTTTTGTCTAGTTTTGAGTCTTGTTCTCTTCTTTGGGTCAAGAGAACTGCGAAGAATGTGGCTCATGTTTGGGCTTTTAAAGGCCTTAGCCTATTGGTTTTTTGGTTTGGTCAGCCCCTTGATTGGCTAATCCAGTACTTGGAGTTGGATCTATGTTTCCCTTGGCTTCTTGCCTTCCTTAATATAATTCACTCTTTTATAAATAATGATAATAAAAAAAAAAAAAAAAAAAAAAAACAAAAGGTATGATGATTGACAAATGGTGTTGTACTTATTCTTTATTAGGCATTCAAATGTTGAATTTTTATTGGTCTGGTATCTCTCGAGTTGGACTAGAGATTTTAATATACTAGAGATGATTTAAACCCTACAAGTTCTATTTCAAAAAAAGTAAAAACCTTATATAATGTGATGTTTTTTAAAAAAACAAAAAAACACAAACTAATTGGGGTAAAAGCCATAGGACTTTTCCCTCATATGCTTTAATATAATTATATTAGAAAGTAGAACACCATTTATTTAGTTTTCTTTGATTTCTTGTTTCCTTTCAATTATCTTTTAGTATTTTATGGGGCAGTATATGATATTTAGACAAAACAGGTTTGAAACTCTGCTTATAAACAAATGGGCGTCCATGTATTTTACCATGTCATCTTCTTCTCATGTGGCCAGTTTCGTCCCACTGGAACATTTAAAACAGAGAGAGGATGGAGATAGAAATGGTGTCTTGTGATGTTAAAGACATCTTAAGACGATAGAGTGTGGTTTGTGTAGAACCTCATGGCTTGCAAATTCCAAAATTTCTAACTCATAGAGCCGTTAGGTTAACAACCCTCCAAGTTGGAGACATGTAAGCTTCTTCCAATTGTTTCTCCAAATACACCATCCCATGAATGAGGTCGACAATTATTTCTCCAATCATCAACTCGGCATATAAGGTCAGCTTAGCATCCTTTGTCAGCTCAACATATAAGGTAGGCTTGTCACAGTTATTTGGGTCAGTAAAGCCAACTTGAGGCCCACAAGAATGACGCGCTACACAGATAGATATCTGTCCACCATGACCGCCAACCTTTTCTACCAAATAAGAAAGACAATAATTGTTCCAAGATCTATGCTGAGGATTAAGCAGCAAATCTAAAAATAGTTAGTCGTCAGGCATTATATCTGATAACGACCAACTAGCAGGCGCCGAGATCTCATCCCAAACAATATATTCGGAAAGGGCCAACTATCAGATGCCATGACCAAGAATCCGACCTGCAATCAAATACAAAAATCTCTTCCCAGTCTGGGAATCCCTGGCCATACGCCATTCCAACTTTATAAAATGACTCTACATAGCTCTCTTAATCTATGAAAAATATTCTAAGAAGATTTTACTCTTATTTTTTGTTGAGAAGCAACCTTTGACTTAGACATTGGAGAAGCTTAAGCTGGCACCACACCGGTGACCTACCTAACTGACTTCATCCTTGTTTGTGTCTGTAGGTGATGAGCGATCAATCCAGCCGTGCAACCAGCTATATCATCATATATTATTGACAAAATTAGTATAAAGTGGAAGACACCTCAGCTATATTTTCTCGTAGCAGGAAATTGAACACTTGGCAGCTTAGGTGGATAAGTATAAAATGTTCACGTGCTCGCCACATCATCCTTTACCTACATAGAAATTTTCAGCCCCAATAACTCTTATCACATTGGGCAAAAAGCTTCTTACCTTTTGTCTAATTTAAGAAGGGTATTATTTGGGTTTAAGGCTACAAGACACATAGAACAGTCTAGGAACCCTAGAACTCACCATATGTCCCATGTATAAAGAATGAAGACATTGGATCCTATCTAAGAGATTAATTAACTAGGTCAAAAATCATGCAGAATAGATAATCACAACTATGTATTTTATTGTGTTAATTTAATTGTAAAGAAGAAGTATCTATTACAATTCCAAGAAGCCCAAAGATTAATTATAAACAAGATGGTTAAAAAAAATCTAATCATGTTTATTTTTGTTGTTGGCAATGTCTTAGGTGGGACCCAACATCGAATCAATGTTACCTAAACATGAAAAACGTGGCAAGTTATATAGATGCCTTGTTAAAAGATAAATCCTTATTTATTTATTTTTTGACTAGTATTTGAGGTAGCTTAGCACAACATTCTTTTGTGCTGATTTAATGTGTTTAATCTCATATTACTGACCCAAAAGATAATAAAAATACTTATGACAATGATATACTAATTATTTACTATTTTGAAATATGTTATGAGTAAAACAAAAAGTCTTTCTTCTCCTCGATATAGATACCTAATGGGGAAATTTTAAAGATTGCGAAAAATCACAAATTAATTGAGTTTTCTTTTCTTTTCATTTTAGATTTTATTGAATGTATAAATGGGATTATAATTTAGAGAACATTGAATGTAAATTATAGCATAAGGATCAAACTCAATTTTTATTTTTATTTTCTCTTTGGTGGAGAGAAAAAAAAAACTTTTATGGCTTAAAAACACAGAATGAGGACTGGTTTCTCCTTACCTTCTCTCTTGTGATTCAAGGAGAAGCAGCTAGTGAGATGAGAATTGGATGATTACTGAATTCCATAAAGATCATGACAAGCGATAAATGGATGTAAAAAGTTAAAACTGCTTTCTTAATGAGATCAATGAGACTTGGATAATTACTGAATTCCATAAAGATCATGACAAGTGATAAATGGATGTAAAAAGCTAAAACCGCTTTCTTAATGAGATCAACTTTTGCTTTTCTTGCCCTCATGATTCAAAGCATGAATGATTATGAACGCGACATCACGTGGAAGGGCTAGAAAAAGGCACCTTGTATTCACCACATGTTACCATATTAATCGTAAAATCCAATAATGATGAAATCTTCACTAAGTACTTAATAAAGAAAAGGATCAATTTCCTATTCTTCAAGTTACATAAAAGTTAAAACCTATTGATCATGCTTCTTTTTTCGTGGTTAACAGCAAATGACACTAGTAAACACAAAAATATTAAATATTTACGTGTTTGCCATGCCCTACCGGAACATGTTATGCGAAAATCACTGTCCAATCATGATCAGATGGTCATTTTGCTGGCATCATATGCTTCACATAGGCCCACCAACTCATCCAAGTGGACCATCCAGTTGATCGCCACCTCATGCACAGATAAGACCAATAGATAATACTAGTTTGATTATCGGAGCCCAAGCTTTACATATAAGAAATAATGGCATGACAGTAGTCTATGATGATAAGTTCTACGGTCAAATTGGTGCAAATGTGAGTATGAAGTTATTCATTCAAATGCTTTGAAAAACCAAAATAAAATGATTTCAAACGGTTATGTTGTTGTTCCCTTTCTCATGGGCAAAACACAGATAATTTGAGCCTTTGAGGGCTTATGTTTTTTGTCTCTTTTTCTTCCATCTCTTTCTATAATGAATTTTTTTTTTTTTAATTTCCTATAATGACTTTAGAAAGCAAAGTATGATGATACACAGTTTCTAATGAATCTCTTTTACTCCCTAATCTTTCCATGTTCCAATAAACAAACCACAAGACTTCCTCATTCCCTCCCATTTAAATGATCACCGACACATCAATCTGCAGTATTCCCTCACCAAATCCACTAATTATATACAATAATTAACAATGGATCAATTTGGTTCTTCCAATCAGCTTAGTGCTAATCATTGGCATGTGAAACATTAAAGTAACCTGATTCTATTAGGTTGGATGCATCAGCTATCTATAAAGTCTTCATTATTTTTCCTTGTTAATCAAAAAAGAGAAAGGGACATAAAGAGAATTTCAAGATTTTGTAGCTTCTTTTTGTAATTTAAAATGAAGCAAATGTTCTGTGATAAAAATGCCTCTGTAGTGTATATGGTGAATTAAAAACAGACATGTGTTGTTTTGGGTGGTTAAAAGGGTCTAAAAAAGTGTTCAGTTGAAAAAGTAGGTGGTCAATAAAGGG
>JAOXJP010017307.1:0-31778 GCA_025762735.1 Platanus orientalis | reverse complement strand
TTATATAATATTGTAAGTTATTTTATTTTTTAAACACTATTGTAGGTTATGTTGCATCACTTTTAACATTAATCATAGCCTAACATATACAAATATGTTAACCTAACTTAATGAATTTGTTTAATCAGATATATTCGTATTTGTATCCGATATTTGACTGACTTAACAGATACGAATATGAACATATATGTATCTAACTCAATTAAATATCTGTTTGTTTAAAAAATATTTGATTATAAATGAACCAAATTTGGATATACTAATATCCGCATCGAATCCGGCTCATTTGCATCCTTAACTCGGATGATAAAAATGACCTTTCTAACTAAAACATTCTCAAAGGTTGCATTTGGATGCATAGAAATTTGGGGTGAAGAAAAGAAAGTAAAAGAGAAAAAGAGAGAACAAAAAAAAATAGCGTTTGCAAAAAGTTTATCTCCGATATCTCATCGCAACAAGATGTTGTTCATTCGGAAATCTTACGCGAGAGAAATCGAACCTTGATCGAGAGTTACGATTTCTACGAAAATGAGTGGGAACATTTGGGTCAGGGAATCTATGACGCCACTGCAATGGAGGACAAAAGGAGTACTGGGGCAACAGCAGACTTACTGTTTGAGTTTGACAGCCCAAAAAAAGGTAAAAGGATTCTCTATCGACAGTTGGGTTGCTTCTTGCGTCCCGTACTGAATTGCACCCTTCCCCTTGAGATTTTATCTTTTCATGCAGTGAATCTCCAGTCCGTGTTTTAAGTGTGGGCTGTTCATATACCTAAACAACGAGGGTGTCCTCAGATTAGTTCTTGCTTCGTGTCTCAGTGGAATCATATATCGATACAAGGTAGCGTATAGGTGTTAAAGTGCTTCTTACCAGATTTTGTTTTTACTCCAAAAATTGACACCTCATGTGAAGGCAGGCTGGGATCCACATGTGCTTCCAAGTCCGAAGAAATTAGCCCAATGTTTCGGATTGATGAGCCAGTTGGTGTCAATTCGTGTTGACGGGTCGGGTTGTATTGGGTGAGGTAAGGGAATACGACTATATATGTCAACCTGAACCTAACTCATCTATTTATCGTGTCAAATCAGGTTGATCCGTTTTGACCCGAAACATATTTACAGTCAATCCCAACTTGCTAATTTTGTGTTGGGTTTGAGGGTTGACTATATAAGTCAAATCAAACTGACTCATTTATAAATTGTGCTGAAGCGATTGATCCGCTTTGATCCAAAAACAAGTTTAGAGTCAACGTTTACCCACTAATTTCGTGTTAGGTTTGTGTTGGGTTCACGGGTTGTCTCAAACATTGCCCACCCTAGTACTAGGACCAAAATCCTACTGTTGAAAATGGACGGATAAGACTAGGACACGGGACATACAAAGGGAATGAATGGTCACAAGAAAACGTTGCATGATACATACTGTGTCATCTTTGGTGTGCTACAAGTCTTTCTGTTTTATTTGATTTTTATGTATTACACTATTACAACTTCTCTTATCGTAATGTCTGACACAAGTTTTTGAAGACAAGTTTTGGAATGTGATTATATTGATTGGTGAACGTGGTAATACAATTCTTTGTAAAAGAGCGTAGATCATTGGTTAACGAATGATTTTGATGAAGATGATAGTTGGTTATTGTGTTACTCCCACCTTTAAAGAAGAAAAAGCTTCTTTCGATTCTGGTTTCGCTCTTGATCCGACTGAGAGAATTTTGAGACTTGTAGAAGTATTTTCTGTTTGTCTAATATTAAATCTAAGTCTAGAGTTTGATCGTATGAGGGAAAGTTCTGGCATTGTCTTTACTGGAAAATTCATCTATGCATCTCTCTTGGAAAGAATGCTATATCCATTCTTTTATAATGTGTAAAAGGTTTAGATTCTTGTGTTTATTATGAAATTTTGGACTTTGTAGAAACTTCCTACATCCTTCGAACCAATATCTCATCTTTAAAGAAGATTTCTTTATGTTCATGATTAAAGAGTATCTTTAATCCTAGAAAAATTGATGGGATCGTTTACTAGCTTGTAACATAATATCCCACAATGATTTGGTCGTTTGATTTTTCTGCCAAAAAAACGAAGAATCAGTACTAGTAACTCTTTTATCGGTTACATACATTCTAAACACATAAAACTCCTTTTATCTACCCATTAAAGTGCGAACTTTTATGATTGTGAGAGGATTGAGAAAGAACTGGTAGGTTTTTGAAAGATGATTAATTATATGTTCAGTGAGAGTGCCTTCATGTGTGGCCCTCTTTTGGAGCCGATGTATCTAAGTCCACCTATTTCTCCACAACGCACATAATTTGGGATGCATGAATCTTCACCCTTGCAAGTTAATTCAAAAGGTGGTGAAATTGCTAAGTGCATAATTCTAAAGGAAGGTGAATAAGATTTTTAAATTTCTTTAACCCTTTTAGAGATGTTAGGATTGATTTTAATTCAATTTTAGTATTTTTAGAATCAAACAAAATGTGTGTGTATTACAAAGTGTCTATTCAAGAATATTGTCAAACACGTTGTGTGTAAGAGTAGCTACAAGCTTAATATTAAATAGATAAACAATTACACAATCAACAAACAATACAAGATTTATAGTGGTTCGGTCACACTGGGGCATATGTCCATTTTTAACTACTCAATTTTATTAATCGATATTTTACAATGATTACAAGGTAATGATCAAATCTTAATTTATGTGTTTGATGTTCCCGACAAACACAACCTTGGTTGTCTTTGAGCAAATGTCCTATAATTCGTCACATGGCGTCTCCGACCATTGACACAAATGTAAGATATATGTGTACACCTTAAACTATATGCTTGGTGTCTGCGGCAAGCACGACCTTGGTTGTTTCTGAGTCAATGACTTACTCTTTGTCACACGGCGTCTCTGATCGTTGATACAAGGAATTAGATAAACTATCAATATGATTTTCAATAACCGAATATGGTAAATATGGTCCAAGTAAGGAAACAAGGTCCTAATACAATATGACTCTCAAACTAGTCAAATATATCAATATGGTCAACCAAGGAAATCAATGTCCCTATGCAAGTAGTGACTCTCAATAGCCAAATATGTCAATATAGTCACCAAGGAAAACTAAGTCCCAATATAGAGAGTGTCAATCAATAGCTAAATATACCAATAGAATAATCTCTACTTTTGTACAAGGGGATGCGTATGAGTACCTCTAGAGAAGACAAATAAACAAGTAGTCACACAACCAAGCAAACCTTTATATAGGCACATGTAAGTGAAGCACAAGAAGACCAATATCTCAAGTAAGAGAAACAATGTTTTAATGTAGAGAATGACTCTCAACTAGTCAAATATACCAAGTGCATAGTCTTTATTCAATATTAAGGGAGTGTGTGAATGCCTCTAATGAAGGCAAGTATGCAATTAAATCACACAACTAAGTATGACTTCTAAAATAGACAAATATAAGTGATGCTCATAAGGGTTTTATCTCTTGGAATGATTTTCCAATGATTCACATATAAAATAGTGGTATAGATATACAATAAATAAAAACTAACCACAAACCACCTACAATGTAAACAAATTCCAAAATATAGGCAAAAGATTTACCTTAACCTTTTAGGTTGGGAGTTTGTATGCTTGGAGATGTAGGAGCACAGTCATTGATCTTCTTCCTCTCTTCTCTTGCAAATGAACCCCCATTTATAGCTATAAGAGAGAGACAACACCTTCATTTTTCTCCTTTAGAAGCTTAAAAGCTTAAATGAAAGTGTAGAGAGAGTGGAGCTTGTAGAGCTCTTCTTCTTGCCTAAAAACTCTTTTTTTGGCCTTTGCTAATCTTCTTGAAAATCATTTTCTAAATCCCTTGAATCCTTAAATTCAGAAAGGAAAAATTACCTTTTATAGTTGGGAAGAAAACCTATGGCCTTAGGATAGACATATGACAATTAGAGAGGTGTTTTGGGCATTTAGATGAAATAAAATGAGG
Source organism: Platanus orientalis (assembly GCA_025762735.1). Taxonomy (NCBI): domain Eukaryota; kingdom Viridiplantae; phylum Streptophyta; class Magnoliopsida; order Proteales; family Platanaceae; genus Platanus; species Platanus orientalis. The sequence goes on along the minus strand of JAOXJP010017307.1, from coordinate 27,795 downwards.
TTTAAATTTCAAAACTCTCACATAAATTTTCATGAATTTTTTTTTTTCAAAAATATCTTCTAAACCGATTTGACTTTTTGAAATTAGTTTGGGATTTTGGAAAATTTTCCCAAACTTATACCGAAACCGATTTGGCTTTATGAGTTTGGCTCTCGACAGAGAGAAAATTTTGCCAAAACTCGTACCAAAATCGATTGGGCTTTTCGCCATTGATTAGGTTAAATTGATTGCAAAAAACACAATTGATTTTAAAATTTTTGAAAAGATTTTTTCGAGCCGATCGTTTTGAGTTCTTGTGGGTTCCGAGCGGACATTAGGATAAAAAATTATAGCTATTTTAAGTTGAGATATCCATACCCACTTCTCAGCTCATTTTCCAATGGGAGGTTTTTGAGTAATTGCACCTAGGGTCATATGTTGGTCTTAATGTCTTTCTATAATCAAACTTTAGTCTTTAAGGGTCTCTTAGAGTAGATACATAATACCCATTTGGTTTTATATTTGATTTACTTTTCAGGCTTGAAGATTATGACGTGACTTTTTTTTGGCACTTTTGTTTGACACTTCTTGAATTCTTTGCTTGATATGTATTGACTTATAACACTTGAACCTCTTCTTTATCATGGTGATGGTTTTCACATTATACATTCATATGTTCACTCATTATACATAACACTCATAACGTATCACCTAAACTTGAAATAAAATTGACAAATTATATAATAACTTAACATGTGAGTTTTATGATAAAAGACTTTTTCATTGAATCAAGACCTTAAAAGTCATTTTTAGATACGATCCAATTAACTTTGATGAGACGAGATGGCTTTGATTAAGAAGGTGATGATGATGGCAACGATGACTACTCAAAGGACCTGTGACAAGCAAAATGCACGGTTTGACATTAAAAAAAATGGTTATGTTTGGGCTGTGCACATCTTTTTAGGCCAAATTATACACTTAAGTTGTGGACATGTCCTACCAGGACAGGACCTAAACCTTAAAAAGCCACTTGATTGGGATACCATCGACATGGATGTTATTAATAGATTAGGCTTGGCGCCCAAAAGGATGTCTTCTGTCAACAAGTAATCTTGTGGGCTTTAATACCGAACAAAAAAGAAAAGAAAATGAAAATCATACTATTTGGGGGTATGTATATATCTCCTGATTCCTGAAGCCACAAGACCCCCAGGATTTGGTGCATCCTCTTAATGAACATGTAAAGTTCTTTCAGGGACACATCACATTGAAAGTGAAAATCACCTGTCCCAAAAAATGAAAATCACTTTTTCAATGGGATACTCCCCTGCATGCTGAGGACTTTACGTGTCCATTAAGGGAAACACCAAATCTATGCTGTCCACACGATTATTTATGGTGAGGATTTTATATGCCGACCCCTAACCTATGCCATGTCCATCGATGGCCAAGTGGGTGAAAACATCAGCACTGAAAAGTGATTTTCACTTTTTGGGGGAGTGTAAAAACACTTTTGACACTGATGTGGCCGCCCGTTGACCTAGGCGTTTGCATACGCCAAGCGTAGAAAAGCCTCACCGGATTATTTATGGGTAGAGATGATCACAACTGGCCTGGTGCACACTGGTGTGTCCGCCCCTGTCAGGGGCAGAGGTTAGCGGCTTTTAGGGGAGCGTTTTCAAACCAATCTCTCAAATTTTATTTTTATTTTTTCTTTACGTGCGTTCTCTAAAAGGTAAATGTACATAGAAATAGTAGGATACTTTTAACTGTAGTGGAGGACCCTCTCTCTTGGAAGAGTAGGGCTGACCGGTGAGCTAGTGGCCACTGAAGGGTGAAGATACTCGAGTGATGGTAGGTATGATAAGTGCCTAAAAGCCCGAGGATAGTCTTTGTGCGCATTTACTAATACAAAACCAGTGACCCCTCTTTATTGGTTTTTTTTTCAAATAAAGTAATCCTTTTTTATCCTCTAGTGGAGAGGTTTAGCTTTATTTCAAAAAGCTTAAAACCATTTATGCTTTCACTTTTTGGAGCAAATAAAGAATGGACGCGTTGTTCATCATTGACGATGACATGAACAAGGATTGCAGCATGGCATGATCCTAATCTTCTTAGAGATGTGTGTTATTTCTCTTTTTCATTCTTTTAATTAAATTAAAAGTCCAAGAGGAGGTGAAGGGAATATGGTTGTATTGGACCATTGGTTGGTGAAAAATGTAATGAATATTTATGTAGTGATGACGATGGTTCAACTTATTACTTGCAATAGTTTGGTACGATCCCAAGACCATTATGTACATAAAAAACAAGAAGAAAGAGTTTTTTTGTTTCTTCATTAGAATTGAAGGAGATCTGTCGAAGAAATGGAAAAAGATTGGTCACTGCTCATGGTATCAAAGCAGCTTTTCTCTTCTCCTCACCTCTCCTCCGTCCCAATTTAATTTGTTATCGTATTTTCTTCAGCTCAAACGATTTCAGTTTTCAATCCCTAAAAAACAAATCTCCCTCTCTCCCAAAAGGAAGATGAAAAAAAGAGAGACAAATCTTTTTGTAAAAACCTCTCTCTCTCTCTCTCTCTCTCTAATTAGTGGTTTGGGTAGACCCTGTTTTTGATAAAGAGAAGCACTCTTCTTAGTTAAAAGATAAAAAGTACCTCCATTAGAGAAAGCCTAAAGTAGGGTAACCTTTTCTTTTTTATATGGCTTCTGGTTTTTTTCTTTTTGAAATTATTTTTTCCTTTTATTACCTCCCTTAGAGTATCTCTTAGACTTGTGTGTGATCAGTTTGTCAAAAAAGCAAGATGTGCACCAAATTAGTGTCCTGCTTATTAAATCAAATATCTCATTCCAATGGTTATTATTTATATATTTTGATTGCTGTACATGTTTGAGTTTGAGTCATTGTTTTGGTGTTTTTAAAGTTTTTCATATCTCGAGATTGGATTCTGAATTGCCTCACTTAAGAGGTCTTTCTATAGCCTTGAAGAGAGAAGAATGACACTAAAGGTAAATGAAATAATGATATAAATAACAATAAGAGACAATTAACTTATTAGAATTGATTTGATGGAGTTGTTACACTGATTTAGAAACACTCATTCGATGACAAACAACTGATTACAAGATAGAAAACTACACTAGAGATTCTAAATTACTTCTAATAAGATAAAGTAAAGAAGAAAATTGGATTGATTATGATAATCCCTTTGACTCTTCATCATGTGCCATTCACGCTGTAGCAATTAGTTAACGATAGTTTTTGCCACTTCAAGTGGTCTAGCTTTTCTTCCGTATATGTTGTTGTTGATGTGTTATTCTTCCCTGGTTTTTTTTCAGCCTTGTTATGAGTCGTGGGATCGAATGGATTTGATCGTGGCCTATTTATCCTTGTTTTGAGTAACTAAAATCCATGTTCATTAGTTCCAACTCCTAAGACACGTGTCATTTATCTAATGCTATTTACACCATTCAGCTTCCCGCCCGAAGCACACTACATGTCACCTTCATGGTGCTTGGTTTTTAAAATAATGAGATCCACATGTTTCCATTATGTTGGCTAAATTTGAGAATAGGGTAAACAATCATCTAGCTTGAAATTGTGCTAGTATATATCTATTAATACATGACACGATGTAAGACGAAGGTTGTCTCCATAAATACACAAGGGTAAAGGAGGGTGTTTTGAGCACACATGATTTTATAAAATATCCTTGCCAAATATTGTGTCACCTGTTGACATTGATATGGGACTAGCGCGACTTCTTCCCATTTTTTCTTTGTGGACTTACCGATTTTTTATCATGCTCTGTGTGACAAATATAGGCTCTAAAGATCCACACTAACATGCTAATAGACATTTTGTACATAGTTTTTTGGGGAAGTGTATCTAAAACAATCTAAAAGAGTCCGTATTAGTCTACAAGGGTCTGACATATTTTTAAAAGCTTAAGAATATTTTAGAAGATTATAAAAAGTTCTAAAATAATATAAAGATCTTTAAAGGGTCCTAGAGAAGTTTAGAGGTTTCTAGAAACCTTTAGAAGACAAGAGAATATTCTAAGAAGTGAATTTTTTTTAAGAGGTACTAGGATGTTAAGGAAGGCCCTAGAAAACTAAGGCTGTCTATTGGGTTAGGCTGTCCCGAAGCTTGACATGTCCAACTTTAAAAATAGTCATGTTGGGCCAACTTAATTTTGGGCTAGGCTCAGTTCGGGCAAATTTTTTAGGCTTGAAGTTTTATTCAGGCTGAGTTTGGCTAGGCTAAAAAAGGCCCATATAATATGTATTTAAGGAAAATGATGGGCTTAAAATCAACCCAACAATTAAGAAAAGATTTTTAATTCGGGTAGCCTGAACTCGGTTTATTGTTTTAAAATGGGCTCAATTTGGGCTAACCTTGGCCCGGCTTAACCCGGCCTAATTGAGAGCCCTATAAGAAACTCTAGGGAGGGTTCTAAATTCTCCACAATAGGTGGTGAAAGGATTATTGTAGAAGATCAAGAACACTCCTAACCATAGGCTGTGTGGCACCTGTAAGGATCTTAGACCACCAAGGGGGTCATGAGATTCTATATAAAGGGGTGACCCCTCATTTGCAAACCATCATCAATAACTTTCACCCCCTCAAGTTCCCAGAGTTTTGTACACTTTAGCTTTTTAATGAGCAAACAAAGTTATTCTTCCCTCTTTCTTGAATGTGTTTTTTAGCTATTTTCATACTCTAAAGTGTGGGTATTAAGTTAGCTAGACTAAGCCTAAGACACTTTGTTTTCATTCTATATTATAATATCAACTTATTATATAAGATTAAAAGATGAAACCTTGTACAACCTTTGGACCATCATAACAAGAAGTGATCTCTTGACCTAATGATTGGATTAACATCTATCAAGTAACACTTATATACCACTTCGTAAATAATAGCCTATTTAAAAAAAAATAGTAAATGATTGCCTAATGTATGGGATCTATTTATTTCCATCATAAGTTACATATTATTATATATCTAAACTTATTCCAATTCTTATTGTTTAGGGTAAAAAGAAGCTTATGTGATATAAAATGGTGATTATGCCTAGTTAGTCCCTAGAAAAGATATAAATGTTGTCTATTATTATTATTATTTGAGTGCATGCCAGAGACATCTGTCCCATAAGAAGAGTTGAATAAAGCTTATGATCGATGACAATTTGGTTTCGATCATTTCCCTACTTATCTTAAATTGTGAATCAAGTTATTTTGTGGGAGATGATACATTGAATAAAACTAATACTTTTTTGTACAGTATCACTTAGAAAACTAATACTATTTTGTATAGTATAATGCACGCATGCACAATAGTTATCATGATATTTGAATATGCACATTTTTTTTCTTTCATTCTAGGTGTGGGCATCATGGAAAGACTGGGGGGTCTGTTCACCCTACTTTGAGGGATGCGAAGCTTGGCCAATGTGGGTTGGCCTAGGGTTTCTATTTAGAGTTGTCGCCAACTTGGGTTTTTACAGACGAGGTTGGACGTCTGCCTCTTTTCTAGGGGAAAAAAGGATTGCGGGCCTTACGGCCTTGGCTAAACCGAAAGGTCTAAGGATTGACTCTTAAACTGATATGGTTTTTCAAAGATTTGGGTAAGTTGTTTGATTGTAATTGGGGAATGTATTAGGCACCCCAATTACCCACCTTTCAGGATGACTCCTTTAACCTAGCAATTTCCAAGTACCAGTAAGCAAAAACAAGTGGTTAAGACTCTTGATCAATTTATGATTGTATGCCTAAAATAAGCTGTATGTCTGAACTTAATGTATACGGTTGAATTTGGTGATGTGCCTGAACTTTAACTAGATTAAAGTTCAGGTGTACACTGGATAGTCGGCACTCAAGTGAGAATATCTCTCTCCACAAAACTCAGAATTGAGCGAGGTTGGTCTCTTTGGAAAGATGAGAGAGAGATCTTTCTAACAAATTATAATGAGCTAGAGTGGGGTACACTTCAAATAGGTTGTACGCTTGAACTTTAATACAATTAAAATTTAGGCATACAAGTTTTTTAGACGTACTAATTTTGGGTAGCAGTCCAGTAGTCTAAATTTTTAGATTTTTGGGGCATTTTCCGAGGTCTAATGGGTCTAAAATTTTGTAGAGAACAAGGTTAAGACCTAAGATATTCCTTTAAAATTTTTTATACCCATTGGCCAAGGATAAACCCCTCTTTAGAATTTTTAAAGGGTGTGGATTCTATGCAGTTTTGCACAGATTTCTATGAAATCTAGGGGTTGTGGGGCCCATTTTGGGAGCTACACACATGGGGTTGGGCCCAAATTTAATATAGAACAATTATAGGATGTCATGAAGCTATTTTACAAATTTGAGAGTAAAAAAATATGTACACAAAAAGTTATTTAGCAAACAAAATATATGACCAGACAGAAAGCAGAATAGAGGCAACAAAAAATTAATTTGAACAAAATTCTAGTAAAATACTAAAACTGAAATAAAATGGAACATAAAAATTAATTAAAACATATAAATTAGTTATCTAATGAATAAAAAAAGAATCAAGTAGAAACAAGAAATACAACCTAAATTAAAATTCGAACACCCCACTTGACTCAAACTGTGAAGTGCATAAACACTTCAAATCAGTGAGCAAGTGGGGACCATCTAGGGGATCACATCAAATCCAATGCTTGTGAAAATTGGTGGGTGGGTAGGTCACTATGTTAGTGACCTGCCATATAAATTTGAGACCTTAACTCTATGTATAGATAGAGTTATGGCCTTGGTACCTCTAACTGGTTAGAAAAATTCATTAAAAGGGGAGACACCCCTATGTCTCACCATGAGGGGATTTTAATTGAGTTATTTGGGGCCAGTTGCAGCAATATGAAGGGTTCTAAACTTAAAATAAAAGAGGTGGAGTACTTACCTCATAATCAAATCTTTCCTTCCACTTTCTTTCTTTCTTTCCCTCTTTCCTTTTCTTTCTCTCTTTCTTTTCTCTCTTGAAAATAATTTCTTTTTTCTCCATCCTCATTCTTGCATAAAATCCATGCTATTTATAGAATTTTGGGAGTGATTTTGAGGGTTGGGATTTAATCTTGGGAGATGGGAGGTGGATGGTTAGTATTACATGGAGTGCCCTCCCATTGGTGGGTTTAGTTGGGGTAGGGATTTAGGCTTAAGTGGGGGTGTAGGAGGCAAAGTAGGGATTTGAGTTAGGGATATTTAGAAGCTTTGATATCAGATGGAGAGTATAGGGGTGCATGGAATCAATGGTAAGATGACAAAACTTAGGGAGCACACAAACTCATTGATTGGTTTGAAGCATCCAAGGGCTAAGGGTGTTGGTGTTGAATCTAGGGTCATATGGGAGCACATGGGTATTTGTAATTAGGATATTTGAATCCTAGAAGGGGTGTATGGGGTGAATGAGATCAATGGTGGGGATTATTAATACTTGGGAAACACCTCATTTTCATTGATTGGTTGGAAGCAATCAAAGGCGATAAGTGCATGTGCTAAATATAGGGTTAGATTACATAAACATGGATATTTGCAATTAGGATATTTGAATCCTAGAAGGGGTGTATGGGGTGTATAGGATCAATGGTTATGATTAATACTTAGGGAACACCCCATCTTTATTGATTGATTGGAAGCAATCAAAGGTAATAAGTGCTTGTGCCAAACCTAGGGCCAGATTGCATAAACATGGATATTTGAAATTGATCTTAGAGAGGGTACATGGGGTGTACAAGAGGGATTCTCATATAAAGTGATGACTTAATGCTCTTAATGTGAATGCATTAATGAGCTAATGTGAATAATGGTTATTAATGAGCTAAAATCCAAAAATGATGATCTCATTAATCTCAAATGCATTTATCACATAGAAAATATCCATCTTTATTGGCTGCCTTGTTTTTTGGGTTCCCGTGCTATGAAACATACAAACTCAATGCTTGTTTTCAAAATCTAGGACATTCCGATCATAATGGATCAATTGAAACCAAATTACGATAAGGGTAAGAGGGGAAAATCAGGGTTTTATTGACTTAAAATTCTCTCAGATGATATGAAAATGGTAAGATGATAAAATTGATCTTAGATTTCTTCAGATGAAAGATTTCCCTCAACTTTTTCAAGCCACAGGCTCTGACTGCTCTGAATTCCAATAACTGGGCAAAAAATTGGGCTCAAAACCGGTAGTCGGAGAGACCTTGGCTAGAAATTTCAATGTGGAAATTGTAGTTTGCCACAAAAATTATGGTTTAGAGTTTATTAAAACTTAGAGAGTCTGGAGTCTACAGGAGCTGACAGCTCGTTCAATGGATTCTCTAATAATCGCCAAGGATTTTTTGAAAGAGGGTCGCTTAAGGGTATGGAGCACCAACAACTCCCTGATGATTGATGGGAGTTAGTGTTTATTGGTGAATGCCCTTGGTTTGAGAAATAGTCTTTGAAGGCAGGGAAAAAACAAAGAAAATGGGCCTGACCTTACCTGATTCCGAGTTCGAGAGAGTTCTAGGGTATTCACTAAGTGTCAATATACAAACAAACTAAGTCCTAATCTGACTTGACTGAAAGGTGATGAATAAGGTTGTGCAAATTGCTAATGTGGGTGCAAGAGATGGGTTTTAATGGTCTTAGAGTCACCAAGAGATGGCCACTGACAGATTAGGATTTCGACATTTGATGAATCTTCAAGACTTGGACGAGTATGTGACACTTTGTCTCAAAACCTTACTAATTTCTGAGTATTTGGGGGAATCTGAGCATGTAAGTTCCACGAAAGTTTGTGTTCCTTGGAAGGTTTTTCGAAGGCCTTGTGAATCCAAAGAGATGGACACCGACTGATCATGATTCGGACATGCTAGGAACATTCTAGACCAAAAGACGGTAAATAGGGCCAGAACTGATTTTCAACTTCTTAGGAAATATTTAAAATATTGAAAGGATTCGAGATTTTAGATTTTTAAGTTCGGTGAAATGACTTTTGAAGACATGGTAGGATCGAAGAGATGGGCACTGCCTTTGCTGAATTCGGAGGGTGGATGAATCTTTTAAAGCTTTCTGAAGGTCATTTTCCTGCCAGGGTTTATTGGGGATTGAAAAATTGGCTGTTGCCAGATTCAGAGGAGACCTGTTCTGATTCAAGTTCCTCAAAGGGGGAAGAGATTGGGGTGTACAAGATCTGACATGACACCATTTATGTAACGGGAGAAGCTTCGCGAATCTTTTAAGAGTTTGAGGGTTGATTTCGAAGGATAAAAGGGTAATTTTCTACTTTTAAAGGAAAAATGATAAAAATGGTGATTTTTCACTTGTGATGCTTCGTTGTGTGAAGGCATATGGAGGTTGGAGAATCTTGAAGGCAATGTGTACAACTGTAGTTTTTTGTTTTTTAAAGGCAAAATGGTAAAATGATAATTTTTTTGCCTGTGATGGTTCATTGTGGGAAGACTTATAGATGCTGGAAAACCTTGAAGGAACTATGTTTGGTAGTCTTAACTATGGACCCTCATAGTCTCATTGATACTTCTACAGGTGGTATAATATGGATGATGCTTTTGCGACTGAAATATCTGGAGAAAACTTTATAAGAGATGTCTAATCTCCTAGAGTCTAGTTTTCTTTACCTAAACCAGGATTGTCTAAGGTCTTGATGCCCAAATACTCCTTTGACATTTTTTGATTTCATTAAATGACCCAAGTCAAAATTTAGGTGCTGTCACTAGGTTTCAATGATAAGAGTAGTACTATCAGTGTGACAACACACATAATTGAAGCTAAATTTCTTTTTGTTTAAGAATGAATTAATTAAGGGTAATTTGTTGTACAACCTTTCCACATGAATGTGATTATTTGGGACAAGAGTGTGTGCATGTCATTGGCAGTTGATCACCTCATATTATGCAGTATATGTGTGGCCGTATGTAACATGGTGACCATAGAGATTTGTGAATGAGTCATGATAATGCTGTCACTGATTATTAGTGATTTAATTTTTCCAGGATAAAGAATTCTCTCAGTTTTTATGAGAGAGAACCTTTTGGTTGTTTTGGTTTGACATGGGGTCACATCACCAAGTATTTAGATGCATTAATTCTACTTATCTATAGAACTTGACATTTCAAAGATGGTCGAATTGAATTTTGTTTAGAAACACAGTTCATTGGCAAAGTTGTAATTTTGAGACAATGGTAGTTATCCAAGAATTTAAAACTTTGTATTTAGAAATGTTAATTACTTTTAAGATTTTATGCGAACTTTTAATTATATAAAATATGAAGTTTTAAAAATATATGGCATTATTTTAAAATAGGACTTTGACTTATTGATTGTCCTATAATTAAGATAATTACTTGTCTAAAGTTCAGCTTAATTTAAAATCTAAATGACTGAATTTGGACTTGTGGTAGTGTGAGGACGCTATATACACCTTATAGTTGATTTGGAGTTCAGAGATTGTAATGAGTCATAGAATTCTTTATCTGAGTTGAATGATAGGTTGATGGGTCTTGTAACTCGATAAATATGTTTAGGTCAACTAACTTGAATTATTAATTTTTTTCCCGGCAAAAAATTAGAAAAAGGCTTCGTCAAGCTTGGGATCAGAGGAGCTGGGATAGATTATAATATATTTGCCATTGTACGTATGTTTGATTACTGAGAAAATCTTCTATGACCAAAATTTGTGTAATTACCGTGTGACTGTATTACAAGCTGACACATGGGGTATATAGGGTTAAAAGTGTAAAAAAATTGTTTAATTCACAAAATAGGTGCCCAAAATGAGATACCAAATTCAAAACCACATAACTTGTCAGTTTGTGGTACATGACACATAGAGATCACACCAATTTTGATCACTTATAAATTGCTCCCTTGATTAATTAGTGTTGTGTTTGAGGGTTGAATTCTATCTCAACCGAATTATCGAAAATCTGACCTCACCCAGTTTGACCAGCTGAAACCCAAATTAGAATTTCTTTGCATCAGATGCTTTGATTTCCAAGGAAGACTAGAATCAGGATTTGGACTGGTCCATAAAAGTCATGTTCGTAAGAATTTTTGGGACCTTTGTAATTGCAATCTTCTTCATAGTCGAAGAATTTTTTTTTGATCATTTTTCCCTGTGGAAACAGGCAATATTGTGTTTTGCATTATTGTTCTGTCTTTCTTTTCTTGTTTGCTTTGTGCTACCATCAACCTCTCACGTGATCCGCTGTGCCCGCAGGCCTGTGTGTACCTGTGAGCACACAGGCTGGCATGTCTGGATCGTGCATGTATTTATATGCTGAACCGTGAACCATTTAGGTTTTTTTTTTTGGGTTTCCAACCACGTTTGTTACTAGGGTTTTGGGGCCATCAACATATGTAATCCTGTTTGGAGGATTTTGTTGGATATCTTGTAACCTGTTTTCTCGATTATAATGGAAGCCTCTTGATTGTCTTCGCCCGTAGACATAGACAATATTATCAAACCATGTAAATTCTTATGTGCTGTGTGATTGATTTGGATTTTCTTATTTCATTTCACGTTGCCATCAACTCAAACTCAATCTGTTTTGTCATAACACAAACTTAGTTTGGGCTTGTCATCTGAGCTCATGGTCCTTGCACATAAGTCTGGCTGCAAACTTGCGCAAAGTACACAAAGCATCAAGAAAGAAGATAAGAAATGTAAAGCCATTTTATTCATTGAGGTACTAATTGTTCCATGCAGAATTAGTCCAGGGTTACATAAGACACCAGTGTACTCAGAAACTATCGTTACAATTTTTTAGATTCAGTTCACAGATACACATTTCTTCCTTATTTGTCCATTCTGCCCTGTGAGTACACCAACGTTGCTTAGCTTCGTCATCGATATCCCGAAATCGTATTTGAACATGTCAGAGTTCATGCTGTAGTAATAAACCATTGAAGCCGTCCTAGGGTCCCCCATAAGGACTTGGTCTGACTCGAGAAGCCCCGAATTGCTCACGAGGTTCTTATAATACATATTGTCAAACCTGTTAGTGGAGACGGAGTCCAGAGGAGCAAGCTTGTTGGTTGTTGTATCGCTACTTGGACAAGTGCTTTGCAAGTTTTGGAGGAGTGATGAATCAAGTGTTGGATCGGGCTTACCGGAGTCTTTGAAGTTGAATAGCCTGTGCTTGAAGCTTGAGCATTGGGCCAAACCTATGGTGTGTGCACCTATACAGTGATGAAAATTTGCAATTTAATTATCAACTGTGTCTGTTTCAAACCACTGGCCTATACTAAAGACAAACTTGCTGTTTTCTCCTACATACAAAGGTTCGGCCATGCGTGAAAACTGAAAAGTTTACTCTCTCAAACCAAAGCAAATGACATTATAAGCAAAGAGGAGGTGTAGGAGAAGAACCTGACAGAACCACAACATCCTTCATATCTAGACCCTTGGAGGTGAACTTGGCCGTAATGTTACCTAAAGGTTCAATAGGCGATGGTAGCTGCTGGTTTGCTTCCTGGTCACTGGCAGTTGTGCCATCCCGTCTACCCAACGGTACGGCCCAAAATGATCCTCCTGCCTGACATGAATAACAAAGCAAGATTAGCAGATTATATATAAACATGAGGCAGGCCCGGCGTTGTAAATGACGAGCCCAACAGTGGAAGAAACTCTGAAATCAAGGCCCGAGCCCGACCCACTTTATTGTAAGGGCCTTAGACTATTATTAGGCACTTTAATATATAATGTAAAATTAAATTTTTTAAAAAACACTCCATATTTATATAAAAATTTGGCAGCACCAGAGGGGCTGACACATCAGTACTGAAAAGTGATTTACACGTTTTGGGGGATACTTATCACTTTTCGATGCTGATGTGTCTACACCCTGGTGCCGTTTGCACAGTTCTCACGAGATTCATTTTCACCTAATTTTTTCTTGAAAAGAATGATTGTCCGTGAAAAAAAAAAAATTCTTTAAACATGCAACAAATTAACACATGATATGTTTTTGAATTTGGTACCTCTTTTTGAACTGCTACTTTTTCAACTAAACAGTTTTTTGAGTCCCAGATTTTGTGTGCACAAAATCCATGCACAAGATGTGCGCATGGACTAGGGGGCTGATGCATCAGTCCTGACAAGTGATTTACACTTTTTAAGGGTGCGCTTAACACTTTTTGGCACTGATGTGTCTGTACCCTTGTCTGTGCACACACCTTGCACAAGGATTTTGTGCCCACAAAGTCCAGGGCTCTTTTTTGGACACTTTTAATGCCTTCTTTCTTTTATCACAGAGACTGACAAACTTTTTACATTACAGAACATTGTCCAAAAATATATATATACCTATATAAAAATGTATATAAAAACTCTACATACCCATATCCCCCCCCCCACCGCGCCCCCAAAATGCTCTGTTATGAAAAAGTCTTTGTAATATCTATGGTAAATATAAGCTGACACGTGTTGTGTTGGGGGTTAAAAACGTTCAAAAAATTGCTCAGTTCAAAAACATTACAGACAATCATTCTTCTATTTATAATGAGATTCTGTCCTTGGACCTTACATCAAGCCCTTGGGTCTTGGGCTGGGTCAGAATGGGCTTAAGTATGGGACAAACTTAAGATTGGGCTTCAATTAATTCAAGCCCAGGCTCTGTTAGGCCTGTCTAGGAATGGGTTCGAGCTGGTCTGGCCTGTCTACAGCTCAGAGAGAGAGAGAGTGAGAGTAACTAAAAGATGGCCTGTATTGAAAATTGAAATTGAAATAGATTTATTTCATTTATTTAATTTTAAGTGAGGGTGGATTGTATCTGGTCCTCTCCGCACCCTGTCAGGGGGTGGGTACATCAGCGCCGACAAGTGATATGCGCCAACCCACCCACCCCCCCAGAAAAAAAAAAAAAAGAGTGAAAATCACTTGTCGGCACCCCCCTCTCCACACCCTGTCAGGGGTCGGGCACATCAGCGCCGACAAGTGATACCCCCCCTCCCCCGACAAGGGGTGGAGAGTTGCATTAGTTAAGAGGAGCGGATACAATCCACCCTCATTTTAAGCGCGTCAACTCAGTTACTCGAATGGGTCATGAATATTTTAAATATGATATACACATACACACGTAAATGATGTAAAAGATTGTGCTTTGATGAGAGATGTACTAGGTCAGTGGACTCACATCCACGAAATCAGTGCTCGCCCGGCCTAGCAAATCGCTCAAGAAAACTTGGCAGAATCGATATATTGAGTCATCTATCTTTTGACTCGATGAGCCTGAGGAATTACCCAACTAGGCTGAGCAAAGAGTTGACAAGTCTAGTTCACAACCATGAAATAGAAGTGTTTTCTTACCATAACGACGGAGTCTCTTGCTGCAAGAGTCAATATATCAGTACAGGAGACAACTGATGGGCAGTATCTTTCCACATCGGCCTTTATTTTGTCAATTACTTCGTATCCTCTTAGTGAATTACGATTCGGTAAAGCGTTTTTTTCTCCCTTGAAGTCGTTCGTGTCATCCAAAAGAACTGAGGCATCGCATCCCTATAACAGCCAAGAAGTATAAAAATCACACTTTAGCAATTTACCTTAGCACCTGCAAACCTGATTATCAAAATTCATAACTGCAGGTTTTCAAGCTATATCAACTAGCAAACGCTTGAATTTTCAATCCCAAACTAATATAATCACAAAATCTTTAAATCTGAACATCACTCATTTTAGTGTTCCCTACTGATGAAAACACAGAGCTCATCAAACTATTAGGAATAGAAAAACTTATTAAAATATATTAACTCGAACCTCTCCTGCCAACACCCATACTCTGGAGATCTTTCCTTTGTGGAGGTCATGGGGTCGAATCCCCAAGCTTGGGTTTGCAGTGTGTTTGGGCACTGCTGGAATATCCCGTCATAGTGTACGGGATGGATAGTGGTCGGTGGGCCCATGTAACCAGAAAAAGTCAAGTGTAATGTTAGAGATTTGTAACCCAAAATAAAATAAAAATATCTCTAACCTCTTGTAAATTATAGGAGAGAGAGTTATAGTTAAGGTGATATAAAGCATGTTTTAGGTCATAAGTCCAAATCCCACGTGGAAGCAATTATTCTCCCATGTCTTGCATCCCTTTACGGTATCGGAGTGTGCACACCATATCTAAGAGTGTTCCTCCTGACAGAGAGTATCCAAATATATGTTATAGAAGATCCTCAAGATTTTAGAAGAGCTGGTTAATTGCTTTAACCGTTTCCAGGAGTTTCCTCTTGATGGGGATAACAAAATATATATCCAGTATATCAACTTTTATACCTCTCCTATCCTCAAGATTTTAGAAGAGACAGGTAATTGCTTTCGTCGTATCCTGAGGGGGAGTACCAAAATGTATGTCAAGTCTATTAACTCTAACCTCTCCTATCACCTTAGGGTTTTAGGAGAGACGGTTAATTGCTTTATTTGAAAAAAAAAAAAAAAAAAAACCTAATGAGAATATTCACAAGAGAAGAATTGTTACATTGACGAAGCAGTCGTGGAAGTGCATCCGAACGAGAGAAGCTGCCATCCTGTTGTCGTTACTTATTGCTTCCCAAACACCATATCTTACAATCATCTCCAAATTGCGACATGTGTAATCATAGAAATTGTAATCAAGCTGGCAGTGGGCAAGAGGGCTCAAAGACAAAAGAAGGAAGAAGAAAGGAATGGCGAAGTGGGTAGAGGGTCTCTCAACCATGGTTCAGGAACTTGATCTAGTTCTTCTCGTGTGATGCTTTGTGTGCTGGTGGCGGTGATGGCATGGGAAGGGGGGACATGGTGGAATTTATATACAAAGACAAGGGAGCAGTTACGCGACTTCATTGGCTGGGCTTAGAGAGTGGCAGCGCCACTAGGGACATCAAACTCATCTCTTACACAATCTCTCAACTCGTGCACTATATTGTATATGATTCCTTCTTGGAATTATTGGAAGGAGACGAAAAGAAGAGATTAGCTTAGCTCTGACATCACCATTTCCTCTATCTATTTATTTATTGAACGACCTTTATATTAATATGACATATACATAAGGAATGGTTGCAAATTATCTGGTTTAAATTCCGTATCCAGTTCGCATATGGTCCATCTAAAACAAATGCGGATCAATAGACATTTGGTCCATTTAAATATCGGCCCGGTCGACATATGGTTATAAGCAAATTATCTGAGTTAAAATCTGTATCAGATCCATCTAAAGTAAATATGGATCACTAGATATCTGATTCGTTTTAATAGTCTGTTTATAAAAATATTATATCCGAAACAATTTTTAAACCAAATAATTTGCAGTCCATATATAAAATTTTAATGGATCAGAATATGCCTACATCCGATCCGTTTGCAGCCCTAAAAAAGAATGAGGGAACAGATCTAGAGCAAGGAACTTAGCAATCTATGCCTTGGAATTCGAGTGGATCAACCAAATATGTATGGGAAAGTACGAGCAGTCCTTCGGTCATTTTTTTTTAATCCAAAACAAAAAAGATCTCCTTGAATGAGCATATTAAACTGCAAAATTTTTAAGCACGTGGAGAATGTCATTGTGGACAGAAAAGACAATGAAAATTTAAAGAGGCCTATGGATATCTGTCCCGTTTCAATATCCGCCCGTTTATAAATATATCATATACAAATTTTAAACCAAATAATTTGTAGTCCATATATAATTCTAAAGGATCAAATACAAATATGCCTATATCCAATCCATTTGCAGCCCTAAAAAGAATGGAGGAACAGGTCTAGCGCAAGGAACTTAGAAATCTATGCCCTGAAATTCTAATTGATCAAGCCAAATATATATGGGAAAGCACGACCAGTCCTTCAGTCATTTTTATTTTTATTTTTAAATTCAAACGGGAAAAAACAAAAAGATCTTCTTCAATGAGCATATTAAACCTACAAAAATTTTAAGCATGTGGAGAATGTCATTGTAAACAGAAAACACAATGAAAATTTAAAGATGCCTACAAATATCCTTTCCATTTTAATATCCACCCACCTATAAAATTATCATACAAGTTTTAAACCAAATAATTTGTAGTCCAAATATATATAATTTTAATGGATCAAATACAAATATGCTTATATCCAATTCGTTTGCAGCCCTAAAATGAACAAAGCGGATTTCCTAGAATACATGCTTTTTTTGTAGTGAGACCGAAGCACTAGGGTACAGGGTGACACATAAGCATAAAAAGTGAACCACCTCAAAAAGTGAACCATTGCTGGGTGTTTTTTCACCTATGTGTCACCCAGAGATTAGTCTCACTACAAAAAAACCGCTACAGAAAATCTGCCGTTTTGTTAAAAAAATAAGGGAGCAAATCTAGAGCAATGAACTAACAAATCTATGCCCTGAAATACTAGTGGATCAAACCAAATATAGATGGGAAAGTACGACCAGTTCTTGAGTCTTTTTTTTAATTTTTTTAATTTTAATTTTAATCCAAATGGGAAAAAAAAACATAAAATAAATTACAAAATTTTTAAGCATGTGGAGAATGTCATTGTGGACAGAAAAGACAATGAAAATTTAAAGATGGGTGAATGGGTAAATGGGCGGATTTTGGGTGGAGATCTACATATGTTGAGATTGTACCAGACGAGTCATTAAATTGTTGGGCTGGAAGGATGTGTTCATTCTCCTTTCCAATTCTTTAACATGTCTAGTTCGTGAATGGATAAAAAATGCTCACCTTAACGAATGCTAACCACTGCTTCTTATCAGGCGGTGGGCACATCAGTGCCGAAAAGTGAATATGCATCCCCCAAAAAAGTGAAAGTCACTTTTCAAAGCTGATGTGTCCGCCCCTGACAAAGAGCAGTGATAAGTGTTTGTTAAGGGAAGCGTTCATAAACCGATCCTGTCTAGTTCGCATCACGTAACCAAGATTCATATTTAAGGGGCTTAAAGATGTGCAAGCACCACCGTTCGATATATACAAAAAAAAAGTCTACCATTAAACTTCTTTTTTAGGATATTTGTGTTATTTATTAACTGGTGAAAGTACTTTTATTAATTTATTTATTTTTGGTATGGTCACTTGCACCCATTTGACTATCAATACCGACACCGTGACAGAAGAGGCAGGCGACGAAACACATTATGATTGGGGCCTGAAATCCTCTACGCCATCCCCCTTGTGAGCCACTCAATGACTAGGAAGATCAACTCAGATTTTGAGATGTCACATCACCTCCAAAAAGTGACTTGATTCCTCCCCTTGTGTGGCCATTGAGTGGCTCACAAGGGAGGTGGCGTAGAGAATATCAGCCCAGTGACCATTGGACTTTCTCAAGGAAGGATGATGTCACACCCACCCGAACATGAAGGCTGGCTAGTGGAAGTATGTGTTTGCAACCTAAATCATACCTATATCATACAGAGCTTATCTACTGTAGTGCGGCGACGCCCTATCATGTGGCATTGCACCTGTTTACATTATTCGACCAATAGAGTAATTATTGGTTGGACAATGACCATTAGTTAAAAGCTTACACCAACCCAAACTTAATAATCTAATTATATAAAACAGTTTTAATTTTTCACTGTTCCTTAGAAGAACCTTATCTTCTAGTTCAGTGCACCAGACTGCAAGTGAAGTGTTTTTACTTTTATTCTTTAAATCGGAAAAGATGTTCTGTCTTGGATTTTCTGTTCAGGATACTATGCAGTTTAAAATGGAATAGAAAGGACCGGATTTTGATAAAATTTCAAAGTCCCACTCGTTGTATTCTATGTGACGCCCCAAAATGTCCTGGACGGCAAATCCAGGACAGAACATCTGCCACTCTTTTTAAATTTAGTGCTTTTTTAGCACCATCTTTTTTATTTTAACACCTTTTTTTTTCATTTTTAAGCATACTAAGAGTTCGTGCATGCTCATAAAAAAGTAAAGTCGGTGTAATATTATATTTAAAACATTGACCTGAGTAACAATAAGACGTTAGAAAAAGAGTGACAACTTATGAGTTAGATGCATTGTATATACTGATGGTTGATGGTGCATGGATTGTGCTTTTTAAATGATTGTACGGCCAATCTCCGGCTTGCCTTATTGGATTTGTTGTGCACCAATTCACACTCCAGTCTTGATTTCTTTGATTTGATATTGTATTGAGCTGATTTGTTAGACCAAAACCTATTTACTGTTTATTGTACCGATCTATAATGCCGGGCCAACCAATCATGCTGATCTAATCTGTTGTGCTACATTAAGCCGAATTGGTGGGCAAACCCTATCTTATACATTTATTGTTGGAAACGATTTTGAAAAACACCCAGATTTTTGTGAAGAAATATGATCGGGTGATTATATTTGAGCTAAAATAAAAATAGGACTTAGATGTCATTTAAGGTGGGTCCATATGGGTTTATATTCACCTCAATGAAGAGAATAACTCCATATGATTGGATGCTCAAAACCGTCAATGAGTGAATGAAAAATTGTCTCCAAAAGTGCCTAGTTGATCACTAGTAAAACTGGTAAAAGTGTGTGAAATTTGAATAGTCTCACATGGACTAGCTCAAAAATTTATGTGTGTTCATATACACTAATGGTAAACATAAGTTTGGGCCCTAAGGGGCACCACTGTTTTGTGGACGGGGGAAGACCTAGTCAACTTGGGCCGGGCCTATATTTAACACACGCGCGCCAAATCGGGCCGGGTCGAGTTGGGTTGGGTCAATAAGAAAAATAAATAAATATCATTTTTACTTAAAATTTTCTTTTTGCATTCTCCCAAGAGACATGTCTTTTTGAAAAGGTTTATCAGTTTTTTCCATTGTGGGGGTGTGATTATTCGAATAGGTTTTACAAATATACATTTTGGAAACACCTATTACAAATAGACATGTGACTATTAAGAGACACAACCCATTCCGTATAGGTGTGTAGGTGGTTATTACATTGCAGCTGTTGGTCATTGGTGACTATACAGAATCAAAGGTTGTGTCCCTACACCTGTACCGAACAGACACCAAAAACTCTATAAATATTAAGTCCCTCGTGCATTTCATATGGATTGAAAAACGAATTTATTGGTTAAGTGTTTAGTCTCATAGTGCATTAGTGTGAGAGAAAAAGTACTACACGGTTTTGGTTCACTAGACACCTAGATTGCAGTGCTACCTCTATGTGTGCAGATCATTGTATCTTTGGAGATAGACGTCCGATTAATCGTTAGCATTAGTGCGAGGGACGAATCAATCTTAAGGACATAGTGTCTAACACTAGCCTTGATCTACATCATCTGAATCAAGTGAAGTCACATTATCCGAATCAAGTGAAATTACATCATCCGAATCAAGTAAGTGTTTCGTTTATTCTATTTAAGTAATTTTCGTTCTTTATAATAGAGTGCACATGTATATAGAATACTGAAATAACAATACAATATCTAATCAAACTAACAATTATTCTATGTAAGTAATTTTCGTTCTTTATAGTAGAATGCACATGTATGTAGAATACTGAAATAACAATACAGAATCTAACAATAACGGAACTAACATTATGTGAGAACGAATCTTGTGAGAACCGTGAAAAGGGCACCAGAGGGGCTGACGCATCAGTGCCAAAAAGTGATTTGCATTTTTTGGGGGACACTTATCACTTTTTGGCACTGATGTGTCCGTACTCTAATGCCGTTTTCACAGTATAATTTCAGCACGTGATACCATCCCTGACAATGGATATTTATTATAACATCCTCCTTTAACCATGTATATTTACCAAGACAGCTATTAATTGGTACTGGTGTGATATATCTCCAATCATACTGGACATAATTAGATATTGTTAGAATACTTGACAGGGCTGGTCCCAAGACCCCACCACACAACCATATGATCACAAGGCAAAATTTAAAAAAAAAAAAAAACATGCTTCTTCGTTGGGGGTGTAAATGATGTTCAAAAAACACCCAAAAAATCTTCACGTCGGTCCATAAAGGAATAAGTTAAACAGCCATTTGATCCGAGTAAATGACTTCATTTAGTCTAAATCAACGTCATTTCCACAAACTAAGCGTGATTTCACACGGAAAGTATGATGCGTTTCTAGTCAATTTCCTCGAAAATCTTTTCCTCACCAACTGAATCACAGACAGAAATCATGTTCCCCACTTTTACTAAACTCTTGTTCTCTTTTCCCATGGACTTTCTTTGACTAATCAAACGGTTTTGAAATCAGTGGTAAGCGGTTTCATTGGATGTTTACATAAGTACTTTTACTATAGAGCAACAGGTGAATCCTACCTACCTAGGTTATTTTGAAGTGTGAAGTGTGTGTTGACAAACGAAGGAAATTGATTTTATTATTATTATTATTATTGAGAATGTGATTTTACCAAGTCGAGTTTGTTTTAATGGCTCCTTTTTGTCTAAATACAATAAACAAAAAGTATAAGACAATTTGGTGCATCTCTTGGGTCTGATTGAGGGTGGTTGGACTCGGTGTCTCAACTAAGGTTGTCAATGAGCCGAACCAAGCCTTGGCTCAGACCTCAACTCATCATGAGCTGAACCTGAACCTCCAATTGAACCCGTTTAGTCTTTCCTTTAGTATTGATTCATACTAAAATGTCATATCAATCAAATTAATAATTATTTAATGCATAACCTTGAGTTTAATACAAGTAGAAGAACAAAATAAAGGTTCTGTTCTTATTTCATATGACATCCCCTGGTGTGGTGTCTGGGACACCAAATCCTGAACAAGACATTTCCTCCTTAAAAAAATAATAATAAATAAACCAAAAAAAGTTCTGTCCAGGATTTGCCATCCAGGATGGTGTCCAGGACACCATGAAGCTTCAGATGGAAAAACATGGGCAGGACTTTGTTAAAATTTCAAAGGCCCACCCATTTAATTCCATGTGAAGCCCCATGGTGTCCTGGACACCATCCTGGACAGAAATTCCGGGACAAGCTTGACCCTAAAGCTCACGAGGAAACTAATCTTGACCCTTGTGTGACGTGCTTGAGTTGAGTTGTGTGTGACGTGCTTGAGTTGAGTTGGGTAAGGCTTGGCTTAACCCAACCTGACGAAAAATAAATTGGGTCACTTCTTGTTCAGTTTAGCCCGACCTGAGGTGTACACCTACCTAGTCTCAAGTCCTCCAGTACGGGTGCATTAAGAAAACTTGCGGTCCCGTTTGGACAGGTCAAAGGAAAAAAACACAGAAAAAAGAACATTTACACCTACCCACGAAATGGGTTATCTAAGCCTACCAATTCATACCAGGTTCATGCAACCACTAGCAAGTTTGTCCCCAGATACCACCTTATGTCTCATCATCAACTAAAGCTAGCCAATTGGGGAGTTGGGACTCCTTTTAGTGTTTATCGGTTCTTCTATGCTGGAGGACTGTTTGTAGTAGGGGTGTTTTCTTCTTCTTGTGCTAATATTTTGTAATTTCTTCTTGCTTTTTCAATAAAGTGTTCAGTTAATTATTAAAGGAAAGACTAATGTTTGAAAGTCTAAATTATTTATTATGGGCTGAGGAAGGAGCAAGAATGGGGAGTGGGGAGTGGGGAGTGGGGAGTGGAGAGTGGAGAGTGAGGAGTCTCTGTCACAAAAGCAGCCAAACAGGGAAAATTACTTCAAATACTAGACATTCAAGTTACATTATTTAGACTACATAGAGATCCTAGAAGTGTAAACCTCACCTGAAAACAAAATGGAAAGGGCCCATATGTACCTCCTTGTTCCCAACACAAGAATTTGATTTGTAAGAGTAACTCCTGCTCACCAGTTACAATCCACACTATTAGCTGCTTTGTCAATAAGTAGCCCTTTCATCTCCATTTCTACCAAACTTTCTCAAGAACGGTAGTTTAGGTGCTTGTGGTTGAGCCTCCATCTACCAAGTAATGTGTTAATGTCACTTCACCTTCTCCTCTCTTATTTTTTTGGCTCTCATTCCTGCATGTCTTGTAGTGTCCTCCACTCTACTATTTCAGATTGAAATAAAAGAGAATCAATATCAATTATTTATGTGAGATGATCGATTGCTCAAGAGAAATCAAGCCAGTTGGTAATGCAATTATAGCCATATGCTTATCCTTTTGGACATTCTCATAATGTCCGAATAAATTCTCTCTCCACCAATTTCTACTCCACTAGCCCCGGCAGCAACTCGCATTATGTCCTCAATTAAGGCCACATTTCCCATGATATCCACATGTGCACCGCTTTCTATTCCCCGCCCCTCAAGGAGATTGGCGGGTGGCTTGTGCTGGTACTCCCGTACATAGGTGGAGATGCCCGATGGGTTGAAACGGCTTCTTCCTCGCCACCCCTTGGCACACATGAAACCAGCACTCAGAACAGGCACACTTTCATCACCATCCACAAAGTACACGCCGCTCTTCAAGCACCCCCCACTGTTCCCATCCGCTGAGCTATCAATCCGGAAGGGAATGCTCTTGCACCTGTCTGAGGGTGACAGCTTGTAAACATATGATCTTTCTGTGGGGATACCCACTCCATATAAGCAGTAAATCTCCATATCTGGAGCTTCAGGTAACCTGCCATAGAAATGTATTTGTTCATGGAACATACTAAGGCTGTTGGAAACAAATAATGGAGGGAGGAAATATGAGTAAACTGTTCACCCTGAGGATAGTCTACCAATGGCATACTTAAACCCAGGGAGCCCTAAGAGATTTCTTGCACGAAAAACCAGCCCAATTGGATGATTGTACCCGTCAACTATCCTATCTAGACTTACTATGCTGAACTGTTCAACCATACCTTCACTCAAAATAATGCGAGAGACCGGGGTGTAAAGATCATCCAATCACATCAATTTTCAATGCAGGATATCTCTAAGATAGGACCTACTGAATGATGGGCTAATTCCCTTTGCATGTGTAACACATGTAAGGAATGCCAATGGTAGACTAACTAAACCAATAGGTACCTTCAATTTCCTAAAAAAGAAGCAGCAGTTATTTGTGGACACTTGATTGAAAGGATGATCAGACATACTTCGTCTCAAGTGGATTGGACCAGTATTTGTAATGAGAATACTTAGGGTCATCCAGATTTTCAGCTATCCCATGAGAGAAGTGAGCATCAGCACGTTGCATCATCTTCGGGGCCACATGGCGAAGTAGATCAAGGAGGGTTCTTGCTGTGTACACCTTGTCTTCTGCAACTCTCCGTATACTTTCCCTGCTCATTTCATCATATTCGGTCCACACTTCTCGACATGACGAGTTGGGCTTAGGGGCAATGTCAACCCGAGAAAGTTCCTGTTCATGAATAATTAGCCAACCTAACAAAGAAAACAAAAGAAAACATGTGCCTTTGTGATGATAACTATAAATGAAAAACAGTAGAAAATTACATGGAAAGACTGCGATCAATATGTTTGTGTGCAAAATACAATATATGTATAACTGGGATTCCACAACAGATTTACAATTATACTGCATATGAAAAGCATGTCTTCAACCTATGTGATTTCTATTGAAGATGGAAACCAAGGTCTTTATTTATATGTTGGGCATTGCTGTTAACATCAATGAACATTATTTCACATTTTTTGGCCTACGATGTTCTTGAGTTTCAATTCCCTAGATTTGTTCATTCACAATAGAATTCCATATAATTTCAATTATTATCACCACTGGTGCATTCTTCTAGAATATAATGTACTCTTCTTTTTCACAACATGGAGTTTGGCTTTCTAAAACGTAGGTTTTCCCAATTTGGATGTGCTCGATATCACCTCCACATGATGATGACATCAGGTCCAAGCATGAGTTCCAAACCTATTAGAGGTGGCGCAGAAAAGATGGACCTGTACTTTGGTTCCAATAGAGGGTCCCTACATGTTTGGGAGGCATTTATTTTTACTGTTTTTATTTTATTAGATAGTGTTGGTGTCTCTTGTTAGGGGGGGACACAATATAGTGAGGGTATTTTAGTCTTTAGTAGTTTATTTGAGTTTTTATGTCATTATCTGTAGTTCGGGGGTATTTTGGAGAGATGACCATATGAGGCATAGGGCTATTTTGGTCCAACTTCTATTTTTTGTATGAGACCTAGTTGTGGGGGTCTTTTTATACCCCACGGCCAGTTTTTTTATGCTATGTGATTTTGATTATGAGTTCTAACATTGGCTTCTTCTCTTTTCTTCCTTGCTTGTAGGTTGGACACCTTAAAACCCCGGAATGGGACTAGGCCCCCGCCTAGTTTAACACTGGTGGTGGAGCTCACTCTCTTTCCTTGGGTTGAAGATTCTTCCCTCCTTTATTTCATCTAATTTTGTTCTACATTTTTTTTTTGGTACTGAAAACTAAATTGTTTGTAAAAGATTGATCACTACTTCTCCAAACCCAAATTTTTGATTGAAGCAAGCATCCCACGACATCTCTAAGGGTTGGAAGACACCTCATGTAACAAACCCACAATGAAACTTTTAGTTTTTGAAGAGATGTTATGGGGGTTTGTACAGATTTGGGAGATTCAACACTAACTCTTCTTCTTCAAAGATTTTAGCAAAACAACACTTCTGGGATATGTAAAAGGGCTGGGCGATTCTGATTGGGGAAGAAAACTGATCAAAATTTCAAGTTTTGAAGAGAAATACTTCATTTTTTTTCTTCCCAGGCATGAAACAAGGCTATTTGGACAGCAAGTGGAAGATCAACTCCCAGCTTCACCTAGCCAAGGCTTGGCTTGATTTGACTTTTCTAGTGTGTAGTAGACCCCTGGATGATCCTCCTTGAAGATTCTACCTGCAGAAAAACTTCAATCAAATTAAACCCTTCTTGGGTTTATCATCAGCTGACAGCACACCTTGACACTTGAGAGCAATTTTGGTAGTTCTTCAAACTACCTTATTTCGGCCCTTGCCTCCATAGAGTTGGGTTGATTTAAGCAAGGGCACTTAAAGGGACCTAATCATTTACAAATCAAGTGTTATACCTTTTATTTGGTCCCTCTTTCAATTCCTCGCATATTGATAATTTGTGAGTGCTATGGCATAAGGTTTTGGAACTGTGAGATAACTTTCTAAGTATACTCCTATTGTTTTAGTCCTTTTTTTTTTATCTTAATCATAGTTAAACCCTGCTTTTAATCTTTCCATGAAAAACCCCTTACCCTCTTTGATGTTTTCTATATTATCACCATGTTTGATCACTTTTAACACTTTTTTACACCATCAAATTTTTGGACAACATGTTAAACTTTCCTAATTCCCTAAAATTAGTTAGTTTACTTTAATATATGAATTAGGTCTTTTACTTGTTTATTGTTTTGTTTTCCCCCAATTTCTCTAATGCATAGTGAACCTAACTTAAGAACCTTCTAATTTTGCATGAAAATTGCGCAAGTGAAATCTAGTTTATTTTACTTTGTTGCTTTAATAATTTTATGTCTATTTCCTATACACACACATTACTATCCTACATGCATGTTGCATCACCACACATGTTTATAAGGTTAACCACTTAGCTTAGAACAAGTAACTCTTGCTATGAAGTAAATTACATACATAATTATACTGAGTGTAGAACAAAAAAGTCTTGTTGCACTATTAATTACACACATAGCTACACTCAATGCACTAAGTTTTAGCCAACGTGTTAGTTGGTAGTGTATGTAATGCAAAAAGAATGGTAGGTTTTGTCTATGGATCACTAACACACGTGTTATGTAGTGATTACTCACAAAAAGGTGATCCGAGCAAGCAACCCATGTTAGTACAAGAGTTGTAAATTCCATGAACTGTAAAATACATGTATTGTAAAAGACTAGGACATGTGGGGAGTCATGTTAGAGTCTAGGAGGTCCTTGGGTCCAAGCTTCATAAAGTCCAACTTCAAGCACCAAAGAAGATCAATTCAAAACTCCCAGTTTGATCCAAATGGTTTGGATCAATCCAAACTTATTTGGATCGAACCAGAGACTCTTAGGTGGATTTTTCTGAGAAAATTGTCATTTGGATTGATCAAGGATCGATCCAAAGTTGAGCAGATGTGTTTAATGGTCACTAAAATTCAAATGTGAGCCTAAATCATTGGCCGTGATCATTTGACCGTTGGGGAATAACCTTATCTAATGGACACAACCTATTTTCATCCATTATAAATAGGGATGAGCATTGAAGAGCTCTGCACTAGTCATGAATGCTCGCTAATGCTCGCTTACTTATTTTCAAGAAGGTTCTTGAGAGATTTGGCTCCCTGATCCATTGAAAATCTTTCCTTACACTTAGATAGGAAAATCTATATCGGTTTAACCAGTTTTTTCATCCTCTCTACATTGAAAAGACAAATCATAAAGAGGAAGGCATCAAGGGTTGCCCAAGTAGCAATCCTTGTGAAGAAAAAGTGTGAGCTCTATAGTCACATCATGCTCAAGGAGAATAAACCCCAATTTATGCGAAAGGCAACACCAATCTTCAAATAGGTAAGACTTGCTTTTGAATTTTCATTTACATTCTTGAGACCACTCCTGCCAGAGACACTGGGAGATTAACCAATACCATCGGAGACACCGGTAGTATAGATCTTGGTACTTCCGCTGGAGACACCAGAAGTGTAGACCACTCCCGTCGGAGACACCAGGAGCACAGACCACACTCGTTGAAGACACCAAGTGTTAGATAGCTTGCATTGCAAGTAGTTAGGCATTTACTTAATTTTAGCTTTGATTGTAATGATTCAATCTTAATTAAATTATATAGTCGGTTGTGAGTTTTTGAAAGTGGATGTAAGCCGGTGTGCTGAACCACTATACAACTTGTGTATTGTGTGTATAATTGTGATTAGCTTTGTTC
>JAOXJP010017296.1:0-17477 GCA_025762735.1 Platanus orientalis | reverse complement strand
ATTTCAATTTTATAGATATTTTATAGATTTAATTATATATATATATATATATATATATATATATATATATATATATATATATATATATTTCACATCTCATGCATTGATTTTAATGTCTGAAGTTTCAAAGTTATATTTTATTGTATCTTTTTAAAAAGTTATTCCCTGTTTGATCCTTTTCTGTGTATATTTTATACTACTTACAAACCTGTCAAGCTTACCAAAATTGAAACCATTTTTTTAGATTGAGCTACGATGGACAAGGACAATACTTTGGACATATGTTGATGGAAGAAGGCACAAGCTCATGCACAAATTAGATCTATTCATTGAGGGATTCTTATGTTCCATTGGCACATTAGGCCCTTTTTATTATGAATAGTTCATTCATGGCTTTGGATGTATATTTGGACATGGTTACAGTTACTTTTGTTTAGTGATGCACATTGGAGTTATTCCCTTTATTTGACGGGATATGCTAGAAATGGGAATGTAACGATGGATTGAATGGATGGTAATTGATTAATTCCATTGCATATCTTCTTATAAATCTTAAGGTTTACTTTTCGGCTGCACATGGTAAAATGGAGGTCTATGTGGAATGGATTTTACCTGAATGAATTCCCACTGTAAATTGGTTAGCGAATGAAACATGGATGATTTCTATCATTCCGCTGCGAGATAGTATGGGTAATGAGAATCAAAGTTTTAAGAGTAAAGTTTTATTTAAAATGAAAGGTTTAAAAATGTACAGTTACTGACTTTTGGATATGTAAAAATGAAAGAATAGTTTATGATGTGACCATTGTATGTCGCGGTCCGAATCTGAGGTCCATCTCAAGAAGTCACCTTGAATTCGGGGTGTGACAGATTGTTTGGGATTGTTAGATTTGACACTTCGATGTAGCCGAAATCCATATGTGGACATAGCATTAAAAGACATTAGCTGTGATCTAAGGATAATTCTAATTCAGTGGACAATGCAAAAAATGAACTTTAAATTTGAATAACAGAATTTGTCTTAATCTTCTAATAATGAAGACCTTTGGTGTTCCTGTGTTCATGCGTATATCCATGCACCTATCCTTTTGAAGGGTTAGTTAAGAATCAAATACGCGAAACCATACTAGAATTCACAAAGCATCTCCACATTTAGTTATGGGTTCCAACTGACTCAACTGGCCTGCATATTTTAAAAAGTATGAGAATAGAAGTTGACAATAATCAACTTGATGGGCTTAGTGGATTCTGATAGTAACAACACAATATGTCAGTGTGGGAAAGGAAACAGAAACCCAGGGTCAAGTGTTACCTGGGTGAGCGTACTATGGGAATCAGCTTCTGGTGCCCCTTTATTCACAGGTAGCAGGGAAAGTGACCACCACAATGTTGTATGGCCCGCTAATGTCCCACCACCAGGATATGCTGACAAGGATGCGACTTTTCCTTTGAATTTTGATGCCTTAAGCTCTGCTTGATCAGCCCACAAGCTCAATCAGAAAACCTTGAGTACAAGATCAAAACTATTTGATGATGGATTTGTCAAGTTTGTAAGACGCAAGAGAAACTATTTGATGTCATTCTCAAATGCATCACTCTGCCGACAACAATGCTTAAGAATGATGTTTAGCTGGGAAATTACAGGGAGTGGAAGCCACCTTTTTTACTGGGTTGCTGTAGTAGATTTAAGCTAAATTTTGCTGATTGGATAATCCTCCAGTCCTGTTCAATTTACCGGGTTCTTTAGAACAGACTAGAAAACTACCATGGATCCTTAGCAATAATAATAATAATAATAATAATAATAATAATCATGATGGTGGTTAAGAAGATCATACCTGTTGTGGAAATAAGTATGGGCTTTTTTTTAGCTCCCTTTTATCCCGGCTGGTTCTATTAATGCCATTTTTTAAATGTATTTACTGCCCAGAGATGTTAAACTCTGATGTATTCCATTAAGTTAGTAGTTATGTCTACTGCTTTTATATATATATATATATATATATATATGGAGAATGATTGTCTGTGTTGACACAGGCTTATGTAGGTGCACCATTGATTGACACATGATGTGCTTTTGAATCCCAAACACAATGTGTGTCAGCTTATAATTCACAATAAACACTACAAACACTTTATCATCCTATAACATTTTCTATATATATATATATATATATATATATATATATATATATGTCTACTTTTTGCGTGGGCCCTCCACTTTATTTGTTCTTTTCAGTGTTTTGTTGGGGCTCCCTTCTTGGCAATCTTACTAAGCTAAAATGCTTTTTCCTTGCTTCTTCCTGTCGTTTGTAATCATGGGGAACACGAAAGTCTACCTGAGTCATGGAGCATATATATATTTTTTCTTTTGGTAAGGAGCGTGAAGCTCACGCTCGTTTATTTTAATATGCAATTTCATTTGTATGAAAACTCTCCGAATAGATGAAAGTCCAGATACATACAAGAGGTTCTCTTGCATTCCAACAATTAGAGAATCGCTTGTTTGTTGTTTGATAGCAAGAAAGCTTTGTTGCAATGTCGGTTAGAGACCAGCTAAGGGGTATAATCACATGTCTATTCCGAATCAACAACAAATCCATCATGTCTTATTGAGTCTATTTTTCAAGATGCCATCCATTTGTATGCAAACTAATGGATCTTCTGACAATTGGCTCTTCTAATAAACACAAGCAAGAAACCATGCAAGAAACAGAAGCTATAAACACCCCATTCTACTAAATCTACAGGACTAATTACCTTAATGCGATAAACAGGAAGTGGGAAATGTAGGTATCTGAGAGTTGAAACAGGTTTCCGAGCAATAAAGGATTGAATGAACACGAGAGCTTTAAGTAGTCCTTCCGACAAACAACCCAGTTGAGTATAAGGGATCGATTCGAATCAAGTGCATTACATACTAAACAAAAAAATGATAACAATTGAAGAAAATGGAATCGATTCATCCAGGAAGCTGAGTTGGGGAAAGTTATGTTCTGATGGTAACTGAACAACAACCCAGATAGAAGGAAGACAATGACTTGAGATCAAAGGGACCCTCAGCATCGGGAAGGGTGGGGAGGAACAGGAGAGGTGTGGCTCTCCTTTATATATGGTGTTTGATCTTGTGTGAATGCTAAAATATTTAGTGCTCCATTTGCACAATTAAAAGGGCCTATACGTCATGGTTCCACTTCCACCCAAGTAGGGAACAAGTGCTCACCTTTATTTATTTATTTCCGTTTGTGTTGCTTTATATGTTGTGGCAAAAGATTCCAACATTATATTACGGCAGTTGTGGCCACTTCTTTTGTAATATTTTAGAGTAGAGTAGACGCTAACCTCAGTTTGGGCCAATTCCACATTCTCGAGCCATTCACTCAAGTGGTCCATTTTATCATTTTTTATTTCGAAACCACAACTTTTATGAGATACGATCATATTTTCTTGTTTAGAGCAGGGTTTGCAACTCTGGACCCGATGCACATCTCAACCCACATCAGTTTTTGGGTTCGGGTTGGCATAGCTCAATCTATCACAATTTTCAAAACTGGTATGGATGTTAAACCAAGACAGGTACTGGATTAATTTGGTTCATTTCGACTAATGGATGGAACTAGATGAGATGATTGATTTAATACCCTGATCCAAATACTGAGAGGTTGTAAACAAGTAATAGGAATTTTTATGTAATAAAAGCACAGAATGAGCTAAACATTGGGTTCTTGAAGTAGTATAAATACCTATTGCACAAAAATGGATTTCACTATTAATAGAAAGTATTGGCAATAACAACAGCAAAATTTCTAGAAATTATGGCAATATGATGCCTAGAAATATATTACCTTCTTCTGTAGTGAGTTCAAGTTCTCACAATAGGGTGTTCCAGCAGTAATAATAGATGATTTTGCTAGTTTCATGGTGGTGGGAAAATCAATAATGATGGAATAATCAAAAATCATTTTCCAAGTTGGTTGCCAATGTGGATCAGCTGCGGACCACAATTCAGTTGCCAACAATGAGTCAATCGGGGATGATATTGTTATTTGTGGCACTTTAGTCAGTCACGTCACATACTCTTAGCTGTGGGATACCAGTTCAATTGCGGGCTAGGTTTAGTTGCAAAGTTCAAGTCAGTCGCGATTTGCTTTTACTAATAACATGCTATCTCAGACGCAATTCAATCTGCAGGTTGCAACTTTTTGGTTTTTATTTTCTTCAATTTAAAGTTAACTGATTCATCTGAGCATAAAAGGTGTTGTTACCATGTTTTTTGAAAATAGTTAAGGCTTCCCAGTAATGTGAAAGAGATAGTGGCCAAAACTAACTTCGGGATACAATCTAACTTAGGTAGAACCCTTGTTTCTCTATGGATTTACATTCTTTGATAGGGACGAATGACACTTTGTTGTTATTCTTAAAGCTAAAATGTCTTAGGGTTTAATTTTGTGGAAAATCCAATAACATAACGGTGCTATAAAATGACTTTCTCAATTATAGATCATCAAAGAGATCAAGATGATTTTCCTCAAGAAGAATATTGAATCTCAAGATGATGTCACTCAATTGAATCAAACGATCTCCCTCGATAGAGAGTGCGGATCCAACAGAGTATTGGTTTTAAGAATTTGTAACTTTTCTCTTCTCAAGGAAGAAAGTATGGTTCAAGAACCGGATACATAAAGAGGAGATGAAGAGTGAGATTAAGAAAATGAAGATCACAACATTTTCTTTTTCTCCTTTGTTAGAGATTTCTCATTGGAATACATGCAGCAACAACAATTGTTTTAAACTCTCCTCATTCTTCCTCTTCTTTTCACAAAGAAAACACTAGTGCAACCATCAAAATCACAAGTCAAAAATAACTCATTGTTCACTCTTTAATATGTATTTATAGAGGGATGAGGCAACCTTGATAAAGGTGAAGAGAGTGTGGCAACCCTAGAAAGGGAGAGGAGTGCGGCAACCCTAATTGAGGGATAGGGTTTTCCGTAACCCTAATTTATTTTCTATTTTAAAATATTCAACATATTTTGGCAATATTAGAAGTGGGTTCTCAAGATTAGAAGTGGGTTATAGTAATAGCATCAATGGGTTTCAAAAATAACTACTGCAAATTGAAGGACAACACATAAATAAAGTGTAATTGTGGATTGAGTTGTTTATATTAATACATTCTTTGAATATAGAGATCCAATGGAAAAAAAAAAAAACAACATGTAACAAGATTTCATAAAGGGAAAAAAATGGTAAGAGTTTTACAAGCTTCAGCTCACATGTGCTCATTTTATGGCATTGTACTATGTGAGCATGTATGAAAGTGCGTATGTCCATTATGACATAATGTTGATATCCAAAATACATAAACATCCATACCAAAAACAAACAAAAAAAATTACATAGACATAAATCTTCCATAATCTTCCATCATCTCCAATATAAAAGAGAGATCAATAGAAAAGTTTCCTAATTGATATGGAACCAAACATTCTCATTTTGTAAAACCATAGTCTCACAAAGCTACATTGAATTTTTTTCAATATAGGGAAAGATTAGTAAATAGAAATTGTAAAAGGATTGTCTGCTCAAAAATGAAAATTTCAAATGACCAATAAATCAAGAACCAAAGAAAATAAAAAGAAATTAATTAAATAAACAAGAAATAAAAAAACCAAAATATTTAATTTGAACAAATAAAATAATAAAATACATTGATCCTAGAGAAGAAATCCTTTTTCTACTATATGAATAAAAATTTTATGTTGGGTTAGTGTCTTTAATTGAACCCGAGATGTAACCCAGATGATGATTCAGAGAAAAACCTAATATGACTCGTATTTATGATCCGATTTGGGGTCCGGATCTGACCCACGGAGATAAGAGTTTTAGGGGTTTATATTGGGGGTTTCTTGGTTTCTGTGCCATTGTGTTGTTCATTGTAATCTCTGTTTTTTCTCATTGTGAAATCTCTCTCACCGTTTTCCCCTGTGGACATAGGCTTCAAGCTAAACCACGTAAATCGCCTTCTTCTTTCTGTGATTGTTGTTTGCATTATTTTCTGTCTTCTATTTTGTTGCATACAATCCCAAATCTAGGTTTTCGGCACAACATGTTCCATTTCACACATAGAAAGCCATAAGCTTTTCAGCAGTGTTTGTCATTTGATCCAATAGTGTTCCATTAGATAAGAACCATGCTACATTAATGGCTTGAACAAAGGGTCACAATCTTGCAACAGTGAGCTACCTCCAAAAAATCCATCTTCAATTTGGATTGCAGGCTACAATTTGCCTACATGAAGCTAGAATCACTAGCTGATCTCAATATGGGGTTTTTTTTATAATATTTTTTATTTTATGGATTGTCATTTCAAGTATTGTTGCTATTGGACTTCTTATGTCAAGTTATGATTCAAATTGAATAAAGCTCATGAATCAAAGATGTGAAATTGAATTGCATTGGGGCAAAGAATTTTTTACTTGAATTAACATTTGAGGTAAGTGGGATATAGGATATGCATAAATAGAGTATAATAAATTACTTGAATCAAACTTCTTTGGTGTAAATAGGCCATAAAAGCGATCCACACTACAATTTTGTTGTATTGATTTAGTTGTAATGGTACAACATTTTTTCTTGATTTAGTTGTAATGGTACCACATTTTTTAACCTTAAGCATTGCCTTGATATTCTTGAATGCTAGTTCTAGATATTTAACCTAAAGTCTCAAAGATAGCAACCTTAGTTCTACATTCATATAGGTGATTCTATCAAATGTACATTGCAACTAATACACAATTTATAAAGATTATCAATTCATTTAGTATTTTAATAACACATCATTGTAGTTTATACTATCCATGAATAGAAGTGACAAACATCAAGCTTCCAAGGGTTAGCCAAAGTTGTATCAAACTTCATAAATTTAAGAGCAATTACTCCATCATTAATCAATTGTTATATGCGTATTTGTGGTAATATGAAGCCATTAACCCAACATCAAGATAAAAAGCTTCCATCACTTATAATATATAAGATATAAATGAAGGAATTTCCTAACTAATGTGGAAGTAAACCTTTGTACATTACAATTGTATAAATTTATAAACAATATAGAAATTTTCCATATAAATAAAGAAAATGGATGATTCTAAAAAAGGTGGTGTTTAATCTAATATGAAAGTTTCCAATGCCTAATAACATGGTAACCTGAAAAAACAATAAAAGGAAATCAAGGAATCAAAACAACTTTTATTTAATTTTTAATCAAGCATAATAATGGATCTTGAAAATCTGGTTTCAATCCTAGAGAGGGGGGTGAATAGGATATTTTTACATTATTTTAATTAACACCCTACTTTAATTTCCAATTAAAGATGTTATATGATTTCTTAGAAATTATTGCACTTAATGTTAAATTAATTCTTCAGTGATTACAAGTGTAATGATATGTCAATGTTCAATTTTATCTTTCAATTAATTGATTACTAGCAAATTGCAAATATGAAGAATTACATCATAATTACTAATTATGATGTACCATGTAAAAAGAAGAGACAATTTCATACCACAAGCATTCAACACACAACACAATATTTATAGTAGTTCAGCACGACAGCTTACGTTCACTGTCAAAAGCTCACCACCGAGCTACTTAATTTTATTAAGCTTGATACAATTAATACATAATCAAGGTTAAAAGTAAATAAAACTTAGTCTACTTGCAATACCAGTGATTACTCTAATCACTTACAAGCTTTACATTTGATGTCCCCGGTGAGTATGGTCTATAATGCTGGTGTCTTTGATGAGAGTTTGGTCCACATTACCAGTGTATTCAGGGCTGGGATTATATATGAAAATTTTCTTTTCCTGATGTATTAGGATGACATCAAGGGGCTGAGTTTAGTACCTAAAAGTGACTCACTTTTTGGGAGGTGCTTATGACTTTTTAGCATTGATGTGTCCACTCCCTAATGCCATCCTAATACATCAAGAAAAACAGATTTCCGTATATAATCTTTTCCGATCTAATGGTAGTGCTAAGGTCTTGAAAAAATAAAACCAATACAAATTACCTCTTGAAAGTTGGTGTATTGCTTGCTTTCTTTTGAAGTGAGTTACTCCTTGGTTGAACTTGAATGCTTATTGAGCCACCAAGCTTCAAAGAGTTGCCTCATTGCTTCTTGGAGCTTTAATCTAGGGTTCACTTAGTAAACCCTTCTATTGCTTCCTCCTTTATGTACTTCAAGAATAAGTGCAAGGGAATCACATTAATGGGTCTTAGCTTCTTGATTCTCCAATGGAAGCTCATAAAATGAGAGCTAAAGTAGTTAGAAGGAATGAATACCTTTGAGTTGCTCTCTCTCTTTTTCCAAATTACTTTGTGTATGCTAGAGAGATTATTTGAAGCCCTCTTATACTTATAAGGGACAAGCATGGTCGTGCATCATTGATTTGGGATCTTTTACAACGGTAAAAAAATCGTAGATGTAGGATTTATATATATATTTGAAAATCTGCGATATCAAATCCGATTAGATCGGATGGATCTAATGGCACAGTCAGTTCAGAAGTTGACTGCCCGAGCAACCTCAAATCAATTTGATTGGCATATCGGATGGATCCAATTTGGCATTAGATGGATCTACTAAGTGGTGGATCGATTCGCTAAGTTTGAATTGATCCGATTTCCCTGTTTTTCTACTTTTATGCCTCTAAGTGAGTTCTAAATATTATGAGACTTATATTTGAGGCATGAGATGATCCATTAACCCTCAAAAGGGTATTTAATTAGGTCATGTTAACCTACTTTTAACATTTTATTTATCTTGATTTATCTTTCATGTGCATGGAAATGCTTGAATCTTTAAAGCTTAAGCCTTGACAGACTTAAGGGGTTTCTTCCTTAAGGCTTTCAGTCCTTGGTGTATGTCTTCACTTCTTGGATACAAGGACTATAGAGATTACAAATATAACTAATGTATGCAATGTGCTCATGCCATGCCTAATCTACCACTACATGTATTTTTCAATCTATAGAATTGATAATTTACATTTACAAATACAACAAATCCCACTTGACAAGGGATTGGTTCTAGGTATTATTTGTTCAATCAAATAAGACATCTTGATTTCTATAACTTTACCACCAATTATTAATTAGTTACTTAGATTAATCCCTCGATCCCCACTTATTGATGATTCTTCTCTCTTCGACCCAGGTTTGTGTGATTTATGTTAGTTGAGTGAGTTCAGTTCGTGACTCAATTAAGAAGACTTTTACAAACAATAAATGCTAAATGAGATGAAATGATGTACAAAATGGATTTTATATGTATTAATAATGATAACAACTTCATATATTTACTTTCTTTGCTATTAATTATGTGATCACTATCCAAGGATGTTTGATCAACGTTATAGGAAATCTTTTATATATAGTAATAAATGTGATTATACCTCTACATTCACTCATACTCCTAGGGAATAAAAAAAATTTGATTCAGTTTTTCCCTTCCTTTCATCATCTCCTGCCATTTATATAAACCCTGATACGGTTATTTGACAGCCAATAATGGTTTTTAATACATGTCTACATTCTCGAGCACTTCATCTCAAAACCATCATTAGTGGTATCGGCACATAAACCATTATATAATTCTTCATCAATTATTAGTATCATCTGTTACTCCTCACATCATGGGACATGCGTCAATCCATCAGCATTGTCCGTACTCTTCGTTTTCCAATGGTATGTTAGTCTCGTTAATTTTTCAAGAATGATTAGGAGTCACGTGTCTCTTTTTTAATGGTTGCATTTAAAAATGGGGTAAATCCACCACCACCTCATGTTGAATATTATATACTCCTCTTAAGTTTGGATTGAGATATTCACCTTGTTTCAAATATTAAATCAATTACCCGATCCATGAAACCTAATCTGACCCGAAAGTCATTGGGATATGCTTTATTAAGTTGAGTTGAGTTAACCGAAGTGAAACCCAACTCATTATCACCCCTATTTTAGGCTTTAGAGAGTGTAACCATAGGAAAGAAGAGAGAAAACAAATGCTTGAGACTTGAGGGCCGCAAAAAACAATCATTGTGGTGGTAACCTCAATTTTTTAATCACTTTAAGCAACAAAAGAGATGCCACATCTCCATATCTATATCCATATCAACATTTATGCGATACTGGATCATTTTGATTAATTAAAAAAAAATTAAAAGAAAAAGAAGGAAGAAGAGAAGATTTATTCTCCAAAAAAATTTAAAAAAAAAAAAAAATAGCAGAATATTTGTCTATCTTAACTTGTTAATTCAATAGTGTGGTTGGTTTTGAATCTTTTTGATTTGCTTGTTTTTTTATTCCAAATATTTATTTCATGTTTGCTTATTATAATGAATATTTTCTAGATTTAGTAGGATTATCCAAGGGACTATCCAATCGTCCTTGCCGTGTACGTTGGGACAGAGCTGACGAGTGACAACCTGAGTGGTAGAGGTGGGACCCACACCGTTGGTGCGCACCCCCAAAGAGGTGGATTTGGTTCCTAACTTACGTATATGGTGCTGGAATAATAATAGAAATAAAGAGAATGTGAAAATGAAAAATCGCAGATGCGGAAGGCGAGGGTGGCAGGCAAAGCATAAAGTAGTGGGCTCACGCGAATGTCCCCAATGCTACCCTGGGCCCCGTCTCTGCAGTGACTGATTAAACCACCTGAGCTGGTTGCCTCTACTTTGTCCTCGGAGCCAAGCCAAGCTAAGCCTCTTTTTGATTAATAGAACTCAGCAATTAGGAGTGTTTTAGGCACTCTAGATCATCTATAGTTGTGTTTCCTTTAGCAATTTAAATGAATTAACTAACATGTGGAAAATTGCTTCTTTTTTAAGCTTTTTACCTTGGTGAATGCCATGTGTCAACATGTGGTGAATGCTATGGAGAACACTGTTACAGAGGATTCCAAGTGGCCATAGGGTGGTTCATCATCTGTAGCCCATGTTTAGACTTTGGCTTGAGATTTATCGGGTCATTCTAATAGTTATGATTGATGGAATGTGAAATGGTTCATATTTGGTTTCCACTAATCAGGAATTCAGGATCATTTTTAATGGTTATGATTGATGGAATGTGAAATGGTCACTTGTGTAAATTTCCTGTGTCATATAAATCTGTAGTTATAAAAACTGACCAAATGTGGAAAAGGAGTCAAATGGAGTTAGTCCGGATAATAACCCAATTTGCATTGGCTATAATTGCCAAAATAATATGGTCCAATAAAAAAAATGCCTAGATAATCCAATGACTACAAAGGAGATGATTGAGGAGTAGTACGAGGTGAAAATCTCATGCAAAGTTTTGTATAGTGAGTAAGGGTGACTTAACTAACAACTTTTTACTAAATTCTGTCTTATGTTTCCCACATGACTATGGCTGTACATTATCTAGTCAGGCTTGAGTTTGTATAGGAATCAGGTTGATCTTGGACTCAATATATTAAAATCTGCAGGGAAAATATGAACTCAGACCTAGCCCAGTTTAATCTAACACAGCTTGTGTAACCAATAGATTTAGACTTGCCACTCCAAAGGAGTTAGAATAAACTTGCCCGTCGTTGATAAATTTTATTTTACACCTCAAGCATTGTGCTCCTCCAAATGACCTACATTTTCACCTCTTGCCTACCTCACAAGTTTTGGTTAGAACTTGCCATGTATTCCAAGTAACCCAAAAAAAATTTCATGGCATACTTACCTAGATAATCTTTTTCCTAGGTGATTAGAGTTTGGAAGAGCAAGTTCCCTACGGCTTGCACATGCAAGGGATAATCTAGGGCTACTTGGGCCTACTGTCACATTGGTGACTTTGTGTTAGAAGTAAAGTATAGTAAATTAACAAAGAAGAGGTCATATGAAAAACAACAATGCTTGAGTCATGGACCACACTATCCTTAAGATGGTATTCACCCTCTACTTTGTATTTGGTGAAGAAGATAGAGACCACAACAGGTCAGCAGGTTTTCCTCTAGGATAAAACAATCCCAACCAAATGGTTGTGTTGTTAATTAGTGGTTTGTAGTACTGTGAGACCTAACCCTTGAACACTTGATGTTATCACCTAGAAAATAGAAAAACTATTTATGAAATCACAAAGAAAAAATACAGAGACGTTTTGCAAAGAAAATAGAGAAGAGAGATGATTTAAATATTTAAAACATGGGTAGGACCTTGTTATTTATAGATTTTGTATAGGTGCTTTTAGTTAATAATTGTGACTATTTTGTATGGGTGTAAAGACTCTTTATAGTGTTCATAGTCAATTCAAGCACTCCTTCATGTGATTCATCATTGATTAGTGTCTATAGACACTTAAACACCCCTTCATGTAAAGAGTTGTGCAACTTCAATCCAATACGTCTTTTCACGATCTAAACAATTCGATCGATCGAAGATCCATCGAATGTGTCTGGCTCGATTGATTGGACCTCCTTTGATCAATCTATTGGGCTTGAATTTCTAAATATTACATTCTAGTTGATTGATCAAACTTGTCAATTTGAAATTAAAAAAAAAAAAAAAAAAACTTAATTTTTGGAAAAATTTTATTTTCCCACAAAATTATTTGAAAAAACTTCACTAAACTTCAAAACTATCCAACACTTTGCAATACAATTGGGGAGAAGAGTGAGGGGGTAGATTTCAATGCAATCCATTATAGAATTTCTACCCATGAGGTTTGGAACCTCAACCTCAGCCTTTGAGAGGTTGTACTGTGCATATCTGATATGAAATGAGTTAATCTAGTCTGTT
Source organism: Platanus orientalis (assembly GCA_025762735.1). Lineage (NCBI taxonomy): Eukaryota > Viridiplantae > Streptophyta > Magnoliopsida > Proteales > Platanaceae > Platanus > Platanus orientalis. The sequence continues at coordinate 4,661 of JAOXJP010017296.1, read as the reverse complement.
TATAAAAATATTCCCTTATATTGGATAGGATACGGACATGTATCCATCCAATCTGTTAAATATCTAATCCATTTATGAACCATTGGATTTAAAACTAATCCAACAATCTTAAATAGCCTAATAACTAAAACCCTAAAAATACATAAACTCTTCACTTCATAATTTTTTTCTTCTTGTATATAAATTCTTTACTTCATAATTGTTTTGCATCTCGTCCATGACATCACCCACAACTACTACTACAACTATGTTGTAATGGTGGAAGTCCACACCCACTAAATAGGAGAAAAAAATAATATTTTGTTCCATCTGACATTGTTACCGGGATATGACATTGAATATCTTGGTGAGGATAGAATGTGTTAGGGAAGACTCTACTGGTTATAGTGATGATGACATCTATGGAATTGTTTATTTTTTCTAGATATCTGAAATTCGGATTACTTAAATGGATAAGATATAGATATAATTTTTAATATCCATTAGTTATTGGATCGGATATGAATAAACTCATATTTGGTTCAAATTTGATCCATTTACCGCCTTAGTTGTAAACATGATATTATAATATATAAGTCATTTATATAATCTGATATTCAACTAATTAAACATATAAAAATATGAATAATATTTCAAAACATTTATATCCATTCAATATATCCCATAATCTTCATGAATCCAATATGGATCTAAATATATCTGCTCCATATTTAGTCCATTACAACCCAAATCATGAGAACGGATGGGAGGTAATTGTTTATGCTACTATTTCTTTGGTATTCGCAAGTATAAAATAAAATAAAAATAAAAATAAAAATCTTTGATGATCTCATCTTTCTTATGACTGGGTGCTTGCAATGATAATGTTTTGGTGCATGTTGCAGAGGGTGTCTGTACTGCAGCAAGGACAATCATTCCAAGGTATTTTGTGTCAGTATGCTCAGGTGAGGTGTATTACTAAAGCACCACCCCTTCTACTTTATCCCACCAGACTGTATTTTGCCAAAATACCCTCGTTGCTTTATCTCCATTATGATTGGGCTCTCAGAGATTGTCTTATACGTGCTGTATCGCATCTGTACTTCCTAACTATATATGGATCGTACTCAGTATCTGATGACGTGGACAACTGCCTAGGGGATTTCTGCAGTGCGCATTACGCACCTGCCGTTTCTTAAAAGCAGAACAAGCCGAGCCGAGAGGGGGAGGAAAGCATGAAGAAAGAAGCCAGCAGCTGCACAGCTTAACGCATGATGGGGGGGGGAGAGCTTAAAATGGGTCGTTGTGTGGATTCCAAAAATAAAAACTGATTTTACGTTATCGGCTACGTGCCACCCCACCTCCAGCAGTTCCCTCCAACTTCCCTAACCCTCCTCACTCATCAAGAACTGTCTCCAGCCTTTGAAACTGTTGCCTTCGCTTTGAGATGTGCATGATAATCTAATGATTTCTCATAACTAAAACAATATCCATTTATTTTTATTTTATTTTATTTTTGATAATTGGCCCTTTTGAATATCTGAGTTGGAACCATTAGATGTTGGATCTAAATCCACTAGTGCCTGACACGTGTTGGCCTATTTATGCTTATATCTTCTTGATCATGATTAGGTTTCACATATGTAGACCTAAAAGGCAAATTGTCTCTTGGTTCATCCAAAAAAATATGGGTTTAACCATCAAAGACTTGTTTGAAAATCTTGTTTGTTGTGTGAAAACCTAGGTTTGAAGTTGGTATGCAACAAAATAGAAGAAAGAAAACAACCAAAAACAGCAATCACACAAAGAAGCAAATTTATATAAAAAATTTCTATTCACCTTTGCCATAAACGGGTCATGCCCGGTTTTTTCTGATCATCATCTCTGGGTCACATCTTGGGTTGAATTCTCGATCCTAACCCTTTTACATCTGGGGTGGAATTCTAGACGCTAACCCAAGGTTCTGATAACTATGCTTCAATATTTCATTTGGACCAAAGATCATAAATAGAGAATTATTATCCAAGTCCGACCCAACCTAACCCAAATTAATTTAAATTAGGTGAACATTAGCCAACCCTAACCCAAGAAAATTTGACAAATTGATAGACCCTAGGGTAAAAAAATGAGTTATGGCATGGCTTGAATCAGAATTTGTTCACCAAAATTTGAACCGGGCTAGAACTACCCCAACCTTATTAAAGGTAGGTTAGGTCAAGAATTGCCACTTGTAATGAGAAGCACCACATAATCATTATTAGGGACTTGAGTTAGTAATTGGAACACAGATAACAAATAAAAACCAAGCTGGAATCCAATCAAATAGCTTGGCAAAATGGCCCTCTTGTCCCTTTCCCCTTCCTCGATTCCTTGCTCGAATCACTGCTGACGCTTTCATGCACAAACCTCTCTCTCTCTCTCTCTCTCTCTCTCTCTTCTCTCTCTCTTTTCAATATCCATTAGTGGGTGGGTTTACACTGTCCTCTGAGGGGTCCTTTCACCACAGAAGTTTCCACAATAAAACCACAAAATAATTAATTCTCTTAAAATAAGAAGACCCACTAGGGGACAATTTTCCTAAACCCACTAAGACTAAACATCTTTTTTCCAAATGACGACACTCAAGTTACCAAATCAAATCCAGCCCTCTCCCCCCTCTCCCTCTCCCTTTCTCTTATAAATACCAATAACCCATCTCCCATTTCTTCATTCACTTCACAAAAAAAAAAAAAAAAACTCCTTGCCTTCTCTTTCTTTCTCACAATCTTCCCTCAACTTCTCCGCTTCCTTTTAACATCAAAAGGAATATGAGGAGCGGTGGAACCTTGAACACGACAACATCGTCGACGGTAACGGTACACCACACCCCATGGCATTCTCCGGTGCCCTACCTCTTCGGGGGCTTGGCAGCCATGTTGGGTCTCATAGCTTTTGCTCTCTTGATTCTCGCTTGCTCGTATTGGAAGCTGTCTGGGTATTTAGAGAGAAACGATGGCGACGAGAGAGATCCTGAAAATGGAGATGAGAAGGCCGGGGAAACCCTCAAACTTCCCGAAGCTTTTGAAGAGAAGATTCTTGTTATCATGGCTGGGGACGAGAAACCCACCTTCCTGGCTACACCTATTACTAGCAGAGCTTCTTCTTTTGTAGATGATAATAAGAACAAGAACGTGGAAGAGAATGAGACGTCAGAGAACCCCGAGAAACCAAAACAAGAAGAGACGGGTAACCAAGAAGAGATGGGTAACCAAGAACATCAGCAGCAGGAGAATCAGACTGAGAACCGGGAGATTCCAGTGACCCAGAACCAGAACCATTGAGATGATTTCATGGATTTTTCTTGTTTTCTTTTCAATTTCTCTCTTGTTGCCAAGAGCGCTCGTATTTCAGGTTTTGGTTTGATGTCTGGATATGAGCTGAGTGTTAGATAGCCATGGGATTTTCTTGGAGGAGAGGTTGGAGACTGTAAATTTACTCTCTCTTCCTTTTTTTTTTTTTTTTTCTTTTCTTTTTATGCTTAGAACTCTTCCGGGAAATGTAGATTTTTTAGAAGAAATGGAAACAGAGCTTGTTTCAGAAATCTTCATTTTTGTTCTTTTTTTCTAATTCTTATCAGTATAGATGTCATTTAAGTTTAATTCTCTAGAAACAAGATCTGAACTTTTATTAGTTTTTTAAAGAAAATCCATACTTGAAAAACGAAAGAAACATCCTGTGTAACAAAGCTGATGAGGAGATGCTTCTCAACTCTACATCAATGGATGCTCCTCGCCGACCGACGTACGGCTCAGGTGCAGGCCGGTGGAGGTGTTTAATTATTCTCTTGGAGTGCAAGTTACAAGAGAAAGAGCCGTGTCTTATTATGATTGGTAAAGAATAGTTGGAAAGACAGGTGTACGCTAATGCACTGTACACTCAGGTTGTGTAGAGGATGTGGCGACGCGAGACAGCGAATGAGGTTCAATTATATCATGTCCTCCTGGTTATTTTTTTCCTTGTTTCTTTTTCTTAAATTTTAATTTAACTTTTTAGGTTTCTATCCAAACAGTACATTAGATGGAGGCCCACAATTCAATGGTTGACCACTTGAATGGTATCGAACGGTCAGGATGATATATCATCATTGTAATATCATGGGTCATCAATAAAATGGAATAAATCGAAGGGATACGACTCCTTCTAAACTACATTTCTTCTTTCATCATTTTTTTTGTTTTTTGTTTTTAGTAGTATTTTTTTCTTTTCATCTTAGGACAAAATCAGTGGGTTAGAGAGATACTCTTCTTTTTTCTTCTTCTACCTCCTTCCCTCTTGTTTGTTTGTTTGTTTGTTTTTTTTTTTTTTTTTTTTCTTTTTAAAAAAACTTATTCTTTTATTTATTGAGAAGAAAACTGGACAGGGGGGATAGCTGGCACATTTAGTAATACAGTGTAGAGAGACGCGGCAATTAGAGCAAGGCATTGCTGTCGAGGGTTTTAAGTCATCTCCATTTTGAAATAGTAGAAATAAAGTGCTACGTGAAACCTGACAAGGGTATTTCAGTAAATAAATATGAAGGCATTGCTGTCTAGGGTTTTTAATCATCTCCATTTTGATATGTAGTAGAAAGAATGTGCTACAGGAAACCTGAAAAAGGGCATTTCAGAAAATAAATATGAAGCATTGCTGTCTAGGGTTTTTAA
>JAOXJP010017285.1:0-17477 GCA_025762735.1 Platanus orientalis | reverse complement strand
ATGTTTCCTCAGTTTTCTTATTCTATGTCTACTTTATTTTGTGAACCATGTCAGTTGACTACACATTGTAAGGTTGTTTATCCTCTTAATAATAATAATCATAAAAGTTATATTCATTTTTCTCACTTACATTCTAATATGTGGGGACCCTCCCTTACAAATTCTTTGTTTGAGTTTAGATACTTTGCAACATTTGTGGATGATTGTTCTCGTGCAACTTAGGTTTACATGTTAAAGAGCAAATGTGACGTGTTTGCAGCCTTCAAATCCTTCCATAGTATGATTATTACATAGTTTAACACTAAACTTCAAATCCTACAGTCTGACAATGGTGGTGAATACCTTTCTCGAGAGTTCTTATCTTTCCTTGATACCTCTGGCATCATTCACCAGACTACTTGTTTGGGTACTCCTAAGCAAAATGGGGTAGCTAAACGGAAGAATAAACACTTATTATAGATTGTCCGTGCAATCATGTTTACCATAGATGTGCCGAGGACATTCTAGTCTGAGGCCGTTCAAACTACAGTATACCTCATTAATCAGATGCCCTCATATGTTTTTTTCTCAAAAGGCTCCAGTTGAAATAATGTTTCCCAACTCATCTATGTTCCTTTTACCACCCAAAACCTTTAAATGTATTTGTTTTATCCATATACCTAAATCTGATCACACCAAGTTAGATCCAAAGGCACTTAAATGTGTATTTTTGGGCTATGGAGTGAATCAGAAAGGGTACAAATGCTTTCATCCTCCTACCCGTCGTTACCTTGTGTCACGCGATGTACCCTTCTTTGAATCTATTCCCTTTTGTTCAACTCGTGGGACATCTCTCCAAGGGGAGCAGTTTGCAAGTGAAGAGTTGTCCGGCTCTACTTCAATTCATATTGCTTTCCCCATTCCACTGTATTAATTTGATAGTAAAAGTAGAAGTACCAGTAGCAAGGGGGAGTTCTTCTTCTTTGATACCCAACCTTGAACCTTTGACCTTAAGGAGATAAGCATACTACCAACAAGGCTACAAAGAGGCAGGTAGCAAGGGGGAGTTGCAAATATATACACGAAAAAATAAACAAAGAGCGCACATAGAAGAGGCACAAGAAGACCTGAGTTCTCATGACCCACTCCAGGAGTCGACTTCTAAACCAGTTCCTGAGACAGGTAGCAATCCTCCTCTTTCTCCTTTACCTCGTGATGATTTGAATCTGCCCATAACTCATAGAAAGGGTGTTAGAACTTGTACTCAACACCCTATGTCAAATTTTGTTTCATATGATTCCTTATCACCCTCTTTTCGTAGTTTTTTTTGTGGCATTGTCTTCTATTTCTATTCCTCGCAGTGTACCTGAAGCCTTATCACAACAAAAATGGAAAGATGCAATGATTAAGGAAATAAAAGTGTCAGAAAAAAAATACTTGGGAGTTAATTGCTCTCCCCAAAGGAAAGAAACTGGTAGGGTGCAAGTGGGTATTCATAATCAAATACAAGTCGGATGGGTCTGTGGAGAGGTATAAAGTATGCCTCGTCGCAAAAGGGTATACTCAGACATTTAGCGTAGACTATCAAGAGACGTTTTCCCCGATAGCCAAAATGAATTCAATAAAGGTGCTCATCTCTCTTGTAGCAAATCAAAACTAGCCACTCTTTCAATTCAATGAGAAAAAATGTTTTCCTACAAGGAGACATAAAAGAAGAAGTATATATGGCCACTCCACCAAATTTTCGTATGATGTATGTTGAAGAGAAGGTTTATAAGTTAAAGAAGCCATTGTATGGTCTGAAGCAATCCCCACATGCATGGTTTGAGAGATTTAAAACAACCATGTTGAAATCTAGATATAAAGAAGCTTAGGCTAATCACATTTTGTTTGTCAGGAGACAGGGTTCTCAAGTGACAGCTTTAATAGTGTATGTTGATGACATTATTGTCACAGAAAACAATGCTATTGAAGTGGCACGATTGAAAGAAAGTTTAGCAAAAGAGTTCGAGATTAAGGATCTTAGATCTCTACAATACTTTCTTGAGATTGAAGTTGCCAAAACTAAGCAAAGAATCTTTCTATCTCAAAAAAAGTACATGTTCGATTTGTTAAAAGAGTCTGACATGAAAGGCTGCAAACCTTGTGCTATACCAATTAAGATAAATCATCAATTAAAAGAAAATGATAGTGAGAGACTCATTAATGCTAAGAGATTTCAAAGATTGGTAGGGTGCCTCATATATTTATCCTTTACTCGCCTAGACATCACATATGCTGTAAAAGTTATCAGCCAATTCATGCATGCACCAACTCAAGATCATATGGAGGCCGCCTAATCCAATGTTTAGATACTTAAAGGGTTGTCCAGGAATGGGTCTCTTATACAAGAGACATGGTCATCATCATGTTGAGATTTACACTGATGCTAATTGGATAGGTTTACTCACAGATCGTCAGTCTACATCTGGATATTGATCCCATGTTGGAGGAACTTGGTTACTTAGAAAAACAAGAAGCAATTTGTGGTAGCCAGATCAAGTGCTGAAGCAGAATTCAGGTCTATGACTCAGAATTTGTGAATCATTATGGTTGAAAATGTTGTTATACGAAGTGGGATTTCACATACAAAGACCTATGAATCTCTATTGTGACAACAAAATCACCATCAGTATTGCACATGATCCTGTGCAACATGATCGAACTAAGCATGTAGAGGTTGATCATCACTTTATCAAGGACCATCTCAAGAAGGGCAATATTTGTACTCCTTTTATCCAAACTCATGATCAGCAGGCCGACATCTTTACTAAGGGTCTGAGTGGGGCGCAGTTCATGTTTATAGAGAGCAAGCTAGGAATGCTCAATATCTATTCTCCATCTTGAGAGGGGGTGAAGGAATGTATGTCTTAGGGTATTTATGTCATACTATAACTATGTATGATAGAGCAATGAAGCAGATTATCGTAATAGAGAGGAAGACTTTTGATTTGGAGTTGATATATGTGGGGAATGCTCGGGTTCCAAAGATCACCGAAAGAAGGAAAGGTTTTGTTGCTTCTATCAGGTTCAAGGCAACTCTCATCCTATGGTTTTGCTCTACTATTGATCAAGCATGCAAAGAATCAAACCCGACATTATTCACTCGATCTAGGGACGACGGAAACAATATCATCTTAGTAAAGGGGCAAACAAATGACCAAGGAAAGTTTTTAAGAATATCTGAAATTCTCAAGAATGGTAAAGAGTATAGGATCTTCATCCCCCGTGATAACGAATTGGTTGGGTGGGTGAACATCGTCTTTATCCTCAGGCGATCATTCTGTGGGGAAATTCTGACACCTATGCCTCCTCCTCGAAACATTGAAATCTTTCCCAGATTACTCAACGAGTCAACATCTCAACCATGCCGTGACAGGATTGAGGTTAATCATCGGGACAAAGACTGGGCGATCAAAGTAACTCGTCCAATGCTTGAGGAAAGTGAGGAAGTCTGGAATCGATAGGTACTCTGTCAACGACCCCATTAGCATATTTCATGAGAGGATATTGTAGTTACTATCTGTGAGGATTTGTATCTGGCTAAAGAAGTGAATTGGATTGCGATTAATGATTCAACAGAAATTCTGGTATGTCCCTCCGAGCAAGAGGCGAAAAATTTAACAAATCAAAAATTCATGGTAGCACAGTTGGGCTGTTGAAACTTTTGAATGGAATCCACGATTTCTTACTATTGGGTATGATAAATTATTCAAAAAAAGATGGATTCGTGTTTGGGGACTCCCACTTAATTTATGGACCATGGAAATTTTTGAAACAATTGAAGGCATCTGTGAAGGTCTACAATCGGTGGATGAACTCACTCTGCAATGCAATGAACTGAAATGGGCTCGATTGGAAACTGTTAGGGGAGACATCAGAAATATCCCAAGGATTATTTCGGTGATAAACGATAGCATGTATATGCTGATTGCCATTACCATTGAAAATGAAATGTCTGATCTCACTCCTTTTCCCACAAAGGATGTTGATGCGTCTAGTAATGTGTCAGCTGCTCTGGTGGGCTGGGGGGATTTCGGTGACAGGCTGGTGGTGTCAAAGGAAAAAGTACGTGAAGCTCCCGCCCAAAATTGTGACTCAAATTTTAAACCAAAGAGTCGGATGGGCAGATCGGTGCCGTACGACAGCCAATCAGGCTTGGTAGCATGCACCTTGGAAAAATCAGTGGCGGGTGATCAATGGAGTGACGTGAGGAGCAAGGCAAGAGCACAGTCACATGCGTGGAAGGAGAACAATGGTGGTGAGGTGCAGTCAGATTTTATTTTAGGGCATAATAATAGGGATTACACTGGTAGGGTAAATCACTGGAATGCCCTCCAATTGGTACCAACAGTTCCATCTAAGTGTCACCCAGCGAAAATGGATACAAAATTGCAGGGGCTACTTGGTCATTCACAAAGACTTCATAAAAAAGTGGGATACAAAGGAAAATACCTTAATGATCCAGATGGGAAGCGGGATGTTAATGTTCACTCAGGGGTAATGAGGACCTCACAATGGGCTCCTAAAAAGGGGGAGGATAAGGGGATCCAATCGTTGGAGGTGGATATGTATGGGCAGCATAACAAGACTCATGGCTCAACCAACAATTTTGGTACGGGTGGGAACTCAAGCCAGGAGCCGGTCCAGGAGATTATTTCTTCTTTGTCGTTAAGTCATTCTCTGTTCCAAAAAATCGTGGGGAGAGGCAGGGAGGATTTTGCCACATCAAAGTCGAATAGGGGATCTTCAGATGGTGCCAACGCTTGCCAATTGAAAATCAATTGGAAGACAAGTCACAAAGGGGCGGCCACTGGAGATAATCCAATTATCGACAGGAAAAGGAAATCGTCATTGCTAATAGACACGACTGTTTGGGCATCTTCCTCCATGGATACTGGTGATTGTTCGAGTGCTGAGGGCTGGTGGGTTTCTAACTCCATAGACCATGAGACAGAGGCTGTGGGATGTTCAAATACTTATGTGGAGACGAGCTCCGTGCTTTATAATGGAGGGGTTCTCGCTTCGGATGGGAGTCTGCAGGTTGAATCTTCAAATATTTCAAATATCTCAATGTCTACAAATATGCAGACCATCATTGGCACATCCCCTCGTGCAAACGCATATTTCTATCCTCTTTTCTCTTCAAAGGTGCTTGGTGGATCATCATGCGATGGATGGTGTAAAGCTCCCAAGGCCACAAATGCCTTTTCATGATGATGTTCACTCGAATGATGCGGATATTCCTCTCAGATCTACTGGAGCTGGTTTGGAAGCAGTGCCTTACTCTATATTGCCTGGACGTGGCTCAAAGATGAACTTTACGGTATCCATCTTCAATCACATGCACACAAAAGGTCAAAATTATTTATTTTCCAAGTCTCATTCCTCTATTATGTTGAATACTCTGGACTTATGCAGGAATTACCATCAGGGTCAGCCTATGGAGGATTGGAATTTAATCCAGGGTAGCAGGTCGATAAGTAACTTACCAAATGCCCTTGGGGGGAATCCGAATAAGGAGTTGGTTATGGTTATTGAACCAAAAGGGGATTTTGGAGATGAAGCATTGTCGGCTATGCCATTAGCAATTCTGGAAAAAGAGGTGGATGTGGATACAGTGGTGATGAATGAGAATGAGGAAAGATTGGAGTATAGGACTCCAAATCAATGTCACACAAATCAGGAGATAATGTTTCTAAATGGGGTGAAGGCGAGAAATGAGGAATTATGTTCTGAATGGGTTATTCTCAAGATGGAGGAATTTGGTTCATTTTTGGGATTGTCTTATGAGGGATTTGAATCTGACATCAAAACCTTATTCAAAGCAATTGAACACCGAAGACGGAAGTGTGTGGTTAGTGAAGAGCCTAAATCAGCGGGAGGCAAACGCCTTCTTAATGAACTAAAGAAGCTTGAATGTAGCGTGAATTATGATCGGAACGAGGGTGATAGCAGGGTGGGATTGGATCGCCAAGGGAAAGGGATTTCATATAGTTGATTTTATGGATTTAAAAATTCTAACATGGAACGTTAGAGGGTTGGGAAACAAGGATAAAAGGGTGGTTATATGTTAAGGTCTATATGGAATAGATCCTGACATTCTAGTTCTCCAGGAAACCAAAACTGAGATCATGATGGATGTATTCGTTTCGGAAGTTTGGGGAAAACCGTCCAAAAATTGGTTAGTGCTTCCATCATGGGGAGCATCAGGTGGAATCTTGATGATTTGGAATTCGGATAAGATTGAGTTGCTGGAGCAGGAAATTGGTGCGTATTCCATTTCAATGAGATCCAGATTACAAGGTTGTTTGGATGAATGGATTTTTTCTGGAGTTTATGGACCAGTTTTAAGGAGGGAGGTGGATGATTTTCTTATGGAGTTAGATGATGTAAAGGCTCGTTAAGATCTACCGTGGTGTATTGGGGGGGATTTCAACTTAGTTCGGTTCTCACATGACCGTAAAGGGGATGGATATAGGGATTGTAGAATGGATAAATTTGGTGATTTTATTGGTAGATGGAATCTTATAGATGGACCACTAAAGGGGGTGGACTAACTTCCGAGAAGTTCCTTCATTAAGCCGATTAGATCGATTCTTATTCGGCAATTCATGGGATGACTTATTTCCCGGTAGATCTCAATCGGCATTAGCAAGGTTTGTGTCGGATCATACCCCTATATTACTTGAATCTAGATGGAGAAAAGGGGGACCAACTCCTCTTAAATTTGAGGAATCTTGGTTTCTAGAACGTGATTTTATGGAGATGGTTGAGTCATTGTGGACACAGTCATTATTCTCTGGTGATGCAAGTAGAATTTTTGCACTAAAGCTCAAAATTTTGAAATTTCGCTTGAAAGCATGGAATAAGGTGTCGGTTGGATATTTTAAGATAGAACGCAAGAGGTGTCTTCTAAACATTAGAGAATTAGATTTATTAGAAGAGGAAAGGCCCTTGTCACAGGTGGAACGGGTGAATAGAGATAACTTTCGCAAGGAGTTTGGTATATTGGCAGTAAAAGAGGAATCTTTCTGAAGACAAAGATCGAGAATTAAATGGTTAAAAGATGGGGATCGGAATACAAAGTTCTTCCATAAAGTGGCATCGCATCACAAATGTTCAAATGAATTGGTGGGGCTATGGATTAATGGGGAGTGATCCCAGAATCAAGTGGAAAGAGGATTTACCCGTGAGGCCACTCATGGATGGGCTAGAGTTTGATAGGATATCGGATCTAGAAAAGAGATGGGTGGAGTGATCGTTTTCAGAGGATGAAGTATACCAATCAATCATGAATATGAAAGGGGATAAAGCACCAGGGCCGGACGGATTCACCATCTCATTTTTTCAAAGATGTTGGGATATTGTGAAAGGCGATCTAATGAATGTATTAGAAAAATTCTATTATTTGGAGGAATTTTATGAACATCTAAATAATAAATTTATATGCCGCATTCTCAAAAAGAACAATGCCAAGGAAATGCGGGACTTTTGGCCTATTTGTCTTTTGAGTAGTGTGTATAAGATCATATCCAAAATTCTGGCATCGAGATTAAAGGTGGTGATGAAAGGTATTATTTCTCCCATCAAGGAGCATTTATTGAAGGAAGGCAAATCCTCGATGGGGTGCTAATTGCGAATGAATGTAGTGAGGATTGTAGGTCTTCCGGGAAAAGTGGAATTATATGCAAATTGGACTTGGAAAAGGCCTACAACCATGTAAATTGGAGATTCTTGGATTATCTATTGATGCGGATGGGGTTTGGAGAAGTTGGATCACTTTTTGTTTAAGTTTTTTGTCTTTCTCGGTATTAATTAATGGGAGACCGACGGGTTTCTTTAATAGTTCAAGAGGCCTTATACAGGGTGATCCGTTATCCCCATTCTTGTTCATCATGGTGTCTGAAGCTTTAAGTAGGATGATTAAGAAAGCGGAGATGGACCTTATTTCGGGATTTAGAGTGGGTTCCGACGGGATGATAATCTCACATCTCCAATTTGCAGATGACACAATGATATTTTGTGATGCAGATGTGAATCAAGTAAGGCATCTTCATTGTATTCTTGGGTGTTTTGAGGGGGTATCGGGCTTAAGGATCAATTTGGCTAAGAGTGAAATGTTCCAGGTGGGGATTGAGTGTGATATCGAAAGTCTGGCATGGATTCTTGGAGGCAAAATTGGGCGGCTTCCGGCATCATATCTTGGTCTTCCTTTGGGTTCAAGCTACAAATCAAAATCAATTTGGGAGCCGGTAATGGAAAAGATATCCTCTAGACTTGATTCGTGGAAAGCTCCCTTATTGTCAAAAGGGGGTCGCTTGACCCTGATCAAGGTTACTCTTGCGGTCATGCCAAATTATTTTCTATCGTTGTTTACAATTCCGACGTCGGTGGCTAATAGAATGGAAGCCATGTTTAGAAGATTCCTCTAGCATGATGATGCGGAACTTCATTGATATCATTTGGTGGAGTGGAATACATGCTGTCAACCAGTTAACAAAGGGGGCCTTGGCATTAGGCGGATTAGTCCCCATAACAAGACCCTTCTTGCAAAATGGTTTTGGAGATTTGGAGTGGAGCGAGATAGTTTATGGCACCGGGTGACAGTATCCAGATTTGGTGAGAAATCAGTGTGGGAATCTAAGGAGATTAGGGTAAGGCATGGTTGTGGAATTTGGAAATCGATAATGGCAGGGATGGAGAAATTTTGAAAATGTATTAGGTTCTCCCTGGGATCGGGTGAAAATATCAATTTTTTGAAGGATGTATGGGTGGGGGAAAGTTCATTAATGGAGTCATTCCCAAATATATTTCAATTGGCTGATTCAAATGCTTCGATTGCAAAGTGTTACGATGGGAATAGACAAACTTGAGTTCCTAGATTGAGAAGAGATCCAAATGATTGGGAGGTTGGGGAATTACTAAACCTCTTGGAAGTATTAAGCAATTTGCATCCCGACAATGATAAGTGTGATGGTTGGCTTTGGGCATTGAATCAAAAGAAATGCTTCACAACTAAATCATTCTTCTATGAGCTATCAAATATCCCAATGACGTTTTTTTCCCACAAGGGCATTTGGATTGGTAACATTCCCTCTAGAATTACATTCTTTTTGTGGACTAGCTACCTGGATAAAATTCTAACCTTAGATCATTTACAGAGTAGAAGGTGGAACTTGGCTAATAGATGTTCCCTATGCATGGATGAGGAGTCCGTAGGTCATATTTTAATTCACTATCCTATAGCAAAAGGAATGTGGTACTTTTTCCTTTCTCATCTCCAAATCCCTTGGGTTTTTCCAAAATCTTTCAATGAGTTCATTAGGGGTTGGTGGATGTGTGACCTTGGGAGCTTTCACCAAGAAATTTGGCAAGCTTTACCAGAGGCCATTTGTTAGGGATTATGGAAGGAAACAAATGCTAGGATATTCGAGAACAAATTCCTAAGTCATGGCGAGTTGGCGATATTTATCTACAACCTTCTTTTCGAGTGGGCCTCGGTTTGGGATTCTTTTGATGAGAAGGAATGGAATGCAATATGGCATGAGGAATTCTAGCAGTAATATTATTGTAGTTTAGTTGTATTGTAGGCTTTCTACTTTTATTCTCTCGCATGTTTATCACTTTCGCGGTGATTACTATAATTGTATGTTGTTCCATTTTCTCTTATCTTAATAAATGATCACTTGACCTCTAAAAAAAAACTATGTATATAGACCATTATGTCAGTGTACAAACTCTTAGGAATAAATACCCTTACGTATGGAAAGACAAATACTCTAGTATGATTAATCCCAATCTCCATATTTCTCTCTCCCTCTCTCCTCTTCTTCTTCTTCACTTTCTTTTTTTTTCCCTTTGTTTTTCTCTATTATTGGTCTTGCAGGTATCCAAGTGGATGAAGTAGAGAGGTGCTTTTGGAGTGTTGGGTGATAAACAAATAAATTAAAATTGAAGGAAAATCTTATAAGACGCCTATAAGATCAGCCATGCTATGTGGAGTAGATTTATGAGAAGCTAAGAAACAATACATACATAGAATGAATGTTGCTGAGATGAAGATGTTGAGATGAATGAGTGGCAAGACTAGAATGAATACAACAAGAAATGAATCCATTCATGGGAGCTTAGGTGTTACACCAATAGGTGATAAAATGAGGGAAAGTTGATTGAGATGGTTTAGTCGTGTGCAGCAAACACCAATGATAGCACCATTGAGAAGTGAGATGGTGAAAATTGAAGGTCTTAAAAGGGTAAGAGGAAGACCAAAATTGACTTGGGTTGAAGCAATGAGGACAGACATGGGTACTTGTGATTTAACAGCAGATATGGCCCTAGATAGAGTAGAATGGCAGAGCAATATTCATGTAGCTGACCCCAAGTTGATACAAAAGTTTAATATTTGAAGGTTTTTATTCTCTTCCTCTACATTAGCATAAGTTGTTATCTGTTCATTTACATGTTGATTTGCCTGAATGTGCAACTGCAATGCAGGTGTCCTTGAGAAAGTTCAGTGGAATCGACCATGCACAGTGGATCTGAAATAAATCAATTGGCTTTGATGTATGTTCTTTATTCTTTAAATTTCTTGTATAGGGATATAAACCTCATAAGTCTAGGTGGATTTTTACAATGTTTTGAGACTGAGTCAAAGCATAGACCTTGTCGGAGCCTCTTATAGACCTTGCTCATTAATGGGGAGGAAGAGTCAAAGGCGTGCGGGGAAGAATGTTTCTTCGTGTTCTGTTGCAGGGCATCGTCTGGGGGGTGTGGAAAGAAAGGAGCAATAGAAATTTTTAGGATAAAAATAGGAACATATGGGCATTTATCAATTATTTGCTGTGTGAAATTGGGTTGTGGGTGCTGGTGAAAAAGGAATTTAAAGATTGCTCCTTGAATGGCATCATTCAGGATTGGATCACATGCATTTTGGTTTCTCCCTCCATGAAGCAAGTCATTGCTTTGGAGTGGGTTCTTCCATGCACGGGCATGTTTAAAGTTAACTTTGTTGGGGCATCCTTTGAAAACCCGAGGCCAATAGGTATGTTTGTATTTTGAGGGATCATTACGGGAATATTTGTTGTGCTAAAGGGAGCCAGATAGGGACAAGTGATGCTATTCACGCTCAGCTTCTCGGTTTGCTTGAAAGCTTGTGGATGATTAAGAGCAAGAATCTTAGAGAATGTATAGTGGAAGGGGATTCCAAGACAGTTATTAGCTTGGGGAGGGGGGAAAAGTGTGGCTCGTGGAGGATGCGGAACTTCATATATGAAATATGGGTCTTGATTGAGGAGGTGAATGTTATATTACAACATGTTCCATGCAATCAAAATGCGTTAGCTGATAAGCTGGCTAAGTAGAGTGTCAAGCAGATTGAAGGGTTTGTAGGGGCCCACTTGCCGGATTGCTAATGTAACTTTCTTCTTTTTGCTTGGCTTGTTTCTTGAAGCTCTCTTGTCTGTTTTGTACTCTTTTTATTTTTGTTTCAATAAAGTTTTATTGACTCATCAAAAAAATTGCTTTGAGCAAAAATATCTTTCCATCTCTGGTATGAAAAGCAGAATTTAGCTTGTGTTATTCCTTGATGCCTTAAGCTGAACTGTCTCTTTCTCATCTATTGATATGAACCTGGTAGTTTAAATTTAGACTAAATAATGATTCATTGCTTTAAGGTCAGCTACCACTTTAATACTTTAAGCCAAGTCTCTATTTCTCATCTATTGATATGAACCTTGGCAGTTAAATTTAACTATATAATCTGATTCATTGCTTTAAGCTCAGCTACAAGTACCTAATTTATTCTTTTTATAATTAATCAATTGTCAATTTCACGAGAGAGAAGGTTTCATTGAATCCAGTGAAGTCAAGACTATGAGGTACCTGTTTGGGAGAGTACACATCAATAATTGGATATATTAAACTAACACCATTCAACCAAAAGGCTTCCTGTGAGTACTGTTGGCTATTGCAATGTGATCCATTCTCTGGAGGATCTTTACCAATACCAACTAAGTTTCTCAGATAAGTTGAACAGTTTTTTAAAAGAAAAAAAAAATTGAGTCCTCCAAAGAAAATTTTAGTTTTGCATTGTTCAAGACTTGTAGTCTGATTTATAGGGTAGAGGTTGTCAGACAATGTGGATTTTGAACCTAACGAATACCATACCTTATGACAAATCATAAAAACATTGAAGCTAGGTTTACCTTTTTCCAGTTTGTTAAGTGACAACTTAACGGGAAAATCTACTTCTCATGACTGAGCCAACAATCCTAACTATACTGCTATATGGGTTTTTTTTTTTTTTGGATAATTAGCTATACTGCCATATGTTCACATGGAATCACTGCATGATTCATTAAGATAATATCATGGCATATTTGTCTGTCAGGCCCAGGAGCTCCAACAAAAAGACTAAATTGTTATAATATTGTGACCTATTTGTCTGTTAGGCCCAAGAGCTCCAACAAGAAGGGCTGTATTGCAAAGCCACTTAAGAAGTAAAAATACTATATGAGTTACTACTTAGCTATACGTTATTGAGAAACTTAAAAGCAAAAGAAGCTTTCTCTTCCATTATTATCTTTTACTTCATTGATATCTTTTTTTCTTTATTTATTTATGCAAGTTTATTAATATATTGTTACCATATTTCTCTCTTTTCGTTTTCTGTTTCCATTAAGGATTTAGCACATTCACTGTGTCAAAATGCCCTAGTCCTCCAAGTTAAAGACCTAATGAATATGCCATTTAGATCTTTCAAATATATATATATATATTTCGTTTAGTTTATTTTCTTCTCTTTCCAATGTTGGTGGGGAAAAGAGGGCACGAATCAGCTAAAGAGAAAGGAGACCATGAGTTTTCTTTTTTTCTTTTATTTTCTTTTTTTTTTTTTTTTTTTTTTTAAAAATAAAAAATTATAAAAATAAAAAAAAAGAAAAAGAGTTACCGACAAAAATAGTTTTCTTAATAATTGGCTTAAAAAGAACACAGCTGCAGAATACATGAATACTAACTTGTGGACTATCTGTATTACACCAACTGAAGGATCCCATCCATAAGAACTTCCATGCCAAATATTGATCCAATGAAACAATCACTATTCATCCAAATTTCACATTTTATTACAGTATGAGAAAGAGTTCAAAAAGAAAGTACATAGATTCGATAACTACGGACCTTACAATTATCTGATTTATTTTAGGGTAGATGATCTCTTAGGTGGCTCCAACCTGCTTCTTGTTCATCATGTGTGCCGCTAGGAAGTTGACATGGTTCTTAGAATCCTTAGTCCAAAACCTGACCATACTGTAACAGACACATTTACAGAGTTCACCAAACTTGCATAATAAAAAAGTGATTTATTGAACTTCATGGCCAAGCTAGGTCCTTTCTCTTTTACTCCACACTCAGCAAATACATCTTTATTGGATGAATTCTGGTTGCAATTGCACTTCCCAATGGTTCAACAAAATCATACCCAATGGCCTGAACTCTTTGCACTTATGAGTGAATATACATGTATTATCCTCACTTACAAGGCTTCATTAGTCATAACCAAAAGGAAGAGGTATAGAAGCTTTGAAAACCACTTTGTCAAAGATCAACATGGAGACTTCCAGTATCCCAATTCCCAAGTTCCTTTCACTGACAACTTACATAGTTAGAACTCACATCCTTTGATTTTAATTGGCCAACTTGGCAAGGACTCTTCTTGAGTCAAACAAGGGAAGAAAAACATATGAATATGCATTGTTTATTTGAGGAACCGCTAACCATACCAACTTGGTCAGGGCACTCAATTAAACTGTTTGCAGTCTCCAAGACTCCAAGTAGAGCAGGTATGCTGGGAATCACTATAATATCCTGGTCCATGATCCCAAAAAAGGGAAAACGGCAATAAGCAACCTTATCAGTAGAGGTGTGTCTCTGTTTTTCCCTCTCCGACTAAACTTGCCTTTCTTCTCCACCAGTGGCCTGGGTGGCCCTCCGGTTGATCGAGGTGGCTTCCTTGTGGGCCCCTTTTCAGACTCCCCTCGTCTATCCAGCTCATCCCATCCACCAAAACCAGGCACATGTTGACCACCTTTCTTAACTGAACAATCATCTGCTGCCACCCATGACTGATACCCCCACCTTTCCTTAGTGGCAGAGCTGCTTTGTTCTTGTTTTTCTTCCCCACTCATTTCAACATGACTGGTAGTCCTGGCAAATGGTTTCTTCTTGTTCCGGGACCTAGGTTTTTGGCTATCACCCATCCTACCCCAGACCTTCTCAATTGCTAGAGAAAGCATTGACTGCCCAAGTGGAAGTACCAAAGCCATAAGGAAAGCATTTGGACCCGTAGCCAGCACTGTCGATAGTATGATTGCTGGAACCATCCAGCCAAAGGCTTTCACTACCTGTTCAAATCCAACAATATGATATCAGGGACATCTTACAGTAATTACATTGCCAGAGATTTATATGAAAGTAACCCTACCCAAATTATATTTTGATGAAAAAGTGGAAATTAAAGGAAAATGAAAACCTTATTTATTTATTAAAGAATACTTCTGCAGGGTGCAAATATGAAAATTGGGTATTTTATATCTGACTCAATAGTTCATCATTTCTACTGGAATTCGTCGATGATCCATCAAGTAAAATAATGAATACTTATAGTACAAAAAAAATAGTAAGAACTCATAGACTGATGTGCTATCAATCGGATGAATTTCCTTACAACTATACTAATAGTTTGATGAGATCTCAATTTATGTTCTCCAAAGTTAAAATGACTGATCACAACCTAGAAACTAGTGCATTCAAATTCAAGGACATAAACCCCCAATGCAAATACTGATTAGCATAACTTAATGTCATTAGACTTGATTTTTGCAATTTCAGAATATAAGTAGGAAGAAACAAAGGAAATTAAATTCAAGGTATAATATACTTAGATCACTAATGATGTCCCAAAGTTACTCTAAAATGTAGTGAACATGTGTTTGGAGAATCCAAAGTACTGAGAGTTGTTACAGCTGTTCCCAGAAATTAAGAAAAAATTGGACAAATATTAACAAGAAAAATGTTGTCTTTGTTTTAAAATTTTGGCACATAAATTGATTTCATCTGAAATAAACACTAAGGATTTTTTTTTATCTTTGAATGAGAATTTATTGAAAAGTTACTTTTTAATAATTCCTACACTTGAATTTCATGGTGGGATTAAGAAAAAACTTTTGAGACTACAGTGTTTTCCAATTTTTAATGCCATATTGCAAAGCACACACAAGCGGTAAAACTAAAACTGAATAATATCAAAGGTAGAATCATGGTAGTATATAAATGTATATATCAATCTGAAAAGCAAAATGACAAATGAGAGATTTTAGCAACCATCTCTTACTCATTTACTCTCATGTTAAGCAAGTGTAGTCTTGTTTTCTTGATGTTATACAATAATTACAACTCCAAACTCCTACTAACTTACTGAAAACATGAGAATTAATGTGGTTTGAACTATGAAGTAACTGTATGTTAAACTGTTAAGACATTAGAAAACGATCCAAAAAACACATTCTTATACACAAATAGGCTGTTAACAGTAGGACTCCAATTACTACTCATTGCCGACTGTGTATTGACATGAATTCCTCTTAAGAAGATCTCTACAGTTTAGAGCCCAGTAGCATATAAGAGTGCCTTTTGCATCACTTCCCAAGACCATTTTGGGTTTCCACATTCAAAACAAGGTTACAAAACTAATAAAACCCCCGTAAAATTTTGCAAATTAGTTAAGTAAATTAAGCTTAATTTAACCCCCTCCCCCAAAACAAAAGAAAAACAGCCAATTGCAAAGCAAGGATTTATGATTCAAGGCAGACCCAAAATAGGAAGGCAAACAAACAAATAGGAACACTCAAGATCAGTGTAAGGAACAAATTTTTCAATTGGTTTTACAGTAATTACCTTGAAAAACCAAATAGTATCAATAGCTTCCTCAAAAACCCCAGACCCTTCATCCATCTCCGACGACGAATTATCCGACCACCAGTTCCGTTGTTGTTTCCCTCTCCTTCTGAAACTAATATCATCATATTCCTCGTCATCGTCGTCATTGAGTGACTCCTCTTCGAATCTGAACTTGAATCTTTCGGTTCGTAGAGACTCGGCGTTTGAATCCCAGTACTGACCACCACCACCATCGCTACTGCGACGACTGTACCTGGTACAAAAGCATCGGACGGGAGCCGAGAAATTAGGGTTTTGGGCGGCAGAGAAATCAGGGTTTATCAGTGGCCGCGAAGAAGCCGCGACTGAGCAGGGAAATGCAAGGAGACGAGACTCCATGGAACCTACTGCACGGCTAAGCCAACCTCATTCCACATTTTTATATTGGGAGAAAATGTCCTGTCTCCAAATTTTCCTGTCCTACTGTGTCTCCACGCCATTATTTTTGAGGGCTTATATTTGCACCTCAAGTTTTTGTAAGCACACCTCACTTAACTCTATTCCAAAACTACCCAAACTTAAGATGACAGTTATAACCCTAATGAAAAAAAAAACTTAAAAAACAAATTTGTAAGCACACCTCCACACCTTCTCCTCTACTACTCCCACACACCGTTAACTTCAAACTCTCATTTATTGTTCACTTCACACCTCTTTCGTTCTTCTGCTCCCTCTCCATTCTTCTCCATCTAGGCTCTTTAACACCCAAAAAAACCCACACATTGTGATTCTCAAACAAGAACTCAACCGATGGAGCATGAAGGAAGTGAAATGGAGCGAAACGGAAGCCCTGAGGTAAAAAAAAATTCAAGTTCGCAATTGTTTTTTTTTTTCTCCTTCGTGTTCGGCATTACGGGGCTGAATAGGCTTAATCCTGTTCGGCACTCTGATACCGAACAGTATTAAGCACGTTCGGTATTACTCTGCCGAACATGCTTAATACTGTTCGGCATCAGAGTGTCGAACAGGCTTAAGCCTGTTCAGCCCTAAGATGCTAAACAAAAACAGAAAATTGATTTTTTTTTTTTTTTAACAACCTAATGCCTTGACCCACTGCAGTCGGATTGGTGATGAAATGGTGATAGATTACAGTAATGAATTCACCACACACGAGGTAAAAATAAGTGTATGTAACTGATAGTGTGTATAAAAATTTGGATGAACTTGACGTTATTATTGTTCTCCTATGTGTAGATATTCAGTAGTTGGGCAGCATTAATTAGGTGGGCAACGGATGTTGGAAAGAGGAATGGATTTGTTGTAGTTATTAAAAAGTCAGATTTCGGTTCTGGTGTAAGAAAACTAGGTGTGACCCTTACATGCGAGTGGAATGGGCGGTATAGAGAAGATAAGAGGACAAGAAATGTCAGTGGGGTTGTAAGAAACAAGGGAAAGGGCACCAAGAAGTGTGAATGTCCATTCCAACTGAAGGGAAAGAAGTTACCCACTGATGACGATTG
>JAOXJP010017274.1:0-17477 GCA_025762735.1 Platanus orientalis | reverse complement strand
GAGCGGAATGGCGTAACAGGATTCATGTAGCCGACCCCAAATAGTTGGGATAAGGCTGTTTGTTGTTGTTGTTGTATCTTCAAAATTCACCATTTTTCTGAAAATTAGACCCTCGGTAAACCCTAAACATTGCCCCCATCATCTAAATGGCTCTAAGTCAAGTCTTGTACCCTCCCATCTTAATCATCTACAAGGCTATCTAAAGAACCAAGATATCTAGAGGCCCAAAAAACCCCAAAGCCTTAATATTTCCCTAAACCCTTAAAAGACAATTTAACCATATTTGACCTATTGTAAGTCCCCGAAAGGCCTCCGGATAGTCAAATTCAAATTAGTTAGAGGCTAATTCTCAGTTTTTTTGAGACTTCAAGGCTAGCCATCAAATTCAAGTATTTACAGGGCCATTGCACATCAATTTCTCTAATCTCCCCAGAACAAGCCCAATCATCTTGTAGCAAGTGATGGACCTTCGGTAGACCCCTGAAAGTTCATCATATATCATATACTTAGCTAATTAATGGCCCCATCTTGGCAAGCCCCAGATCTCCCAAGAAAACCCACATCGAGACTTCCAAGAAACCCAGGATGCCTTGATCACCCCATTTTCTCTTAAATCACAACAGAACCATTTCTACCAGCATTGGAAACTCGGTGAGCCTCCGAGAACTCTCCGGGAATCCAAATCCCTCAAGGCCAGACCAATTTTTTTATGATTTCTCTAGATCTTCGATAAACACCCTGATAGAAAAGTCGATCCATAGATCAAACATACCCCAATTGTCCAGTTCTTCACAAATTCATGCTGTATTTTTTTGGCTAAGTGACCTTCCTTTGAGAGCCTCCCAGAAATTCACCAAGAACTAGATTGTCAGCCTATCAGGTCCTGTGAACTCATAGTTTTGAGACATAAAAATGTTATGACCCCCAATGTTTCCATCTAAGACCCAAGAAAATCGTTCTCAATTCCACAAGAAGTTTGGTCCGAGACAAATCGAGTTTTTAGATGTAGATTTTGACTCGGGTATCGGTTTTACAAACAGTCATGGTCTGTGTCTTGCAAATTTTGAAGGCCATATTTCATATCAAGATTTCAAAAATCAATTTAACCATTTCTCCCTTTCTACATAAATACGAGTCATTCCGAAGCCGTTCAGAGTCAGCTACCTACCCCTCTCCGAATCCAATTCCGACAATTGCATTGTGACCAGAACATCCAGGAGATTTAAAAAAATCATAAGCCTCAAAACATTTGGAGCTACAAAACCTAGAAAACACACCCAGATAGTAAATGGGAAAAACCCATAAAGCCATTGATATTTTTTAGGAAAAGTAATCATTACTTTTTGAAAAAGACACATTTTTCCTAAAATATCCTTAAAGTGTTTTAGATCTAAGCCCCTCATTTGGAATATTCCAAATAAGGGGCTAGGATCTCAAGGCCTACAACCCTAGCCCATGCTCCCTTGCCCACCTCCTCACCTACACCACTCATTCTCACACCCCCTCTCTACCACCAATTTTTCATCTTGCTCCTACACCACTCATTTCTCACCCTCTCCCTACGCCACCCATTTCCCTCACCTCCTCACCTCAGCCACACCCCCTTTTGCCACATGTCTCTAAACATGTGGCTAAAACCTCTCCACATTACCCCCTTTACCACCACATGTGGTGATGGGACCCACTCCCCATGTCATTCATGACATCCACCCTTGGGGGCCCCATCCTTTGGTCCCCACCTATAAAATCCCTTCAAATTCAGCAAAATAGAGGGAGAAAAAATAAGGAAAAAACCTAGACCAAAGAAAAACCAAGAGAGAAATGAGAAGAAGGAAAAGAAAAGAGAGAAAGAAAGAGAAAGAAAGGAAAGAGAAGGAGAAGGAAGAAATGCTTGGACTAGGTTGGTCCCCTCCCCTTTTCATTTATTTTTAGACTCTCCATGCTGTAAGGGACCCATCCTTGAGCTTAGTCAAGTAAGCCCTTAGTGGGACATAGGGGAGACAAGGTTGTCTCCCTTCATTTACTCCATTTTTAGATAATTTTTAGTGTGAAAATCATAACTCTTCCAACTGGAGGAGTTAAGTGCTGAGCTTTTGACTATGAGTCACTATCATAGAGACCCAAATGTCCACTAAATTGGAGCACAAGGGAAGGCCATTTGGCCCATGAAGTGGACCCCACTTACTCATTGAGCAAGTGTGTTTTACACAACACGATTGAACAGTGGGTGAATCTCAAATTTTTTCTCTTAACCTATTTATGATCTTCTTTAAATTATTTATTTAGTCATTAACTAAGTAATTTAGGCAACTAAATAAAATTTTGTAATTCATTTCTTTACAGTTTCATAAGTTTACTATAATTTAGTTTAAATTAAATTTTCTATTGTTTTTATTTTACATTACTCTTATCATCATGCTTGTTTGCTAAACAAATTTTTATAGGCTTAGTGTTTCGCTCTAAATTTTGTACAGTAGGTTCATGACATGTTACAAATATTCTCTGTCAAATTTGGGCTCAACACCATGAGTGTAGCCTTTGGAATGGGTCCCACAACCCACAGTGTTGTTTTACACATAACCCACCCCTTTCCAAAAATCAAAACAAGATTTTCGCTTGTTCAATGGGTCTGGGATTTCTCAGAGGACTCTCTAGGATAGTTACTTAACCCCCTAAAAAATCCCAGGCCCAGGGGACCCCATTTAGTGGCCCAAAATCCAAAAAACAAGTTATTGATTTCTGACTCAAAACTAGTATGCCTAAACTTTCACTAGTATGAAAGATCAGGCATATAAGAAGTTTAGACGTATTAACCTGAATGACCAATTCTAATATTGTTTTGTGACCAGCCACTGGTAAGGGTGGGTGCACCCTTAAAAGACTCCTAAGAAGAACCCCAAATCCCTGAACTTACTAAAACAATAGAAAAAGGTCTATTGGGACCAGTATGCCTAATCTTTCACTTTTGTGAAAGATCAAGCATATATAGTGTTCAGGCATACAACCTAAGATTAGGCATACCTTCCTGGACATTTCTACCCTTCTATTCCTAAATGTCTAAAAGTCTGTAAAAGACTTATAGAACTTCTTAAATAGCCCAGGAAATAACTCCAAGACTCAGTGTTCACTGGAATAGCAGAGTGGGGTCCATCTCATCCAGGATGCGTGAACTTTCACTTCTATGAAAGATCAGGCGTACTGACAGAAAATGACCAAAATCCAACTTTTAAAATAAAAAGTTTTCTTTAATATCATTAAGGTATTGTTAGGTCAGAGGAGCCACCCTAAAAAGGTGGGTAATTGGGGTTTCTAACACCTTCCCCAATTACAACTAAATAGCTTACCCCAAATCCTTAAAAAGACCCAGTCCAGTCCAAGAGTCATCTTAGGCCTATAGGCCTAACCCAGGCTACAAGGCCCAAACTCCTTTTCTGGGGGAAATGAGGCAGATATCCAACTCCATCTGTAAACTTTAGAGTTGGTGCCGAATCTAAAAAAGTGAGGTCAACGGTATTCATCATGTTAGACTTTGCATCCCACGGAAGTGGGTGCGAAGAGCCCCCGAGTCTTTCAGCGATGCTCACAGAATGGTGACTCTGCTGGGGATTCACTGTTTAACCTTTAAATATTCAATATCTAAATGTTATTAAACTGTTATTATTATTTTTTATTTAAAGCATGTGTTCACATAGACTATAGGGCATATCATTAATGAGTAGGATATACTCACATTTAAACCATATTGAACTTGCATCTTAGGATAGAAAAATGCTCACATTAGATTTAGGCCAGCTTGAACTAGTTATTAGGACCAAGATTCACAATTACTAAATTTTTTGCAAAAATATGTTTAATTTTCACATTCTTTTTTATAATGAGTCCATAAGATATGACAATGCATTTGCATTTGCATGAACATTATAAGCTCTATATCTGTCATTACCCATCAATGGACTGACATTGGAAAATATTTAAGATGGGAGATGTGGACGTTGGGGTTCGGGGGGGTTCAGATTCCTCCACCCATTCATGGTTTCCAGGCCACACTTTGCCTCGATCGTCAGGTGTGCTTGCGTAGGTTGCTAACCCTTGGGTTTGGGTTAGGGTTAGGCTTTTCTAGAGTCACCACCAACTCGGGGTTAACTGACAGAGTTGGACATTTGTTCTCCTCTTCGGGGGGAAGAGGAGAAGTCTAGACCCTTAGGTTTAGGGATTTCAACTCCTAAAACTGGTTTGAGTCTTTGAGATTGAGGGTAAGTTGTTTAGTTGTATTTAGGGAAGGTATTAGGCATCCCAAATACCCACCTTTTTAGGGCGGCTTCTCATTCATACATGTCTTGAAGTATGTTAAAGTCCATGCTTGTGAATTCTGGAAGTTGCTATTTTCTATAATTTTCTTAGGCTTAACGCTTGAATTTAATTCAGAGGAAAATAAGGCGTTGGGTGTTGGAAAATTCATAAACTATCTTTTTAAATTAAATTGTTTTAATGAAAGAAGAGCCCCTCATGGTTGTGACTTTAAGAGGGATAGTGGACCCCTCCAAAGTGTTCTTTGATTAACCTTTTAGGGTTGGGATTAACCTTGACACAAAGGGAAGAAAAGGAAAAAGATTGTATTTTTTTGTGTCTCAGGCTTAACGCCTAAATTTTGACTCAACACCTGAATTTAATTTAGGGTGAAATTTAGGCATTGGAAGATGATTAGAGCAGCATCTTAATGTGGTTATTTAAGGTGTTTTTATGGGTCCTCGTGTTGTGGGACCCCTGGACTAGGTTAGAGGATGTTCTTTAAGGCCACGCTATGTAACCCTAGGGGTTGTGGCCTTTACATGCGTGAAGATATGCTCTCCCAAAGAAGGCAACTTGGTCATTCAATACAAGCTTAATGCCTGGTTTTTAAGGATAATGCTCGAATTTTCAAGCATTGGAGGCTGACTGGGTCAACCACTTGGTCTGGGTTTTTTTAATACATATGTGGGTCCCAGGGCAATAAGACCCTGTCAGAAGGGTAGAAGGATAGTTCTTGAAGTGAGGGAAGCCAAACCCTAAAGGTTGGCCTCCCACGATGGTGGACATTTGTCCTCTAAAATAGGGCAAAGGGGTCATCCTGTGCAGGCTTAGCGCCTAACTTTTAGTCTGAAGCCTAAATATTCAATGCCTGAATTTAATTTAAGGTAAATTCAAGCATTGGGTGCTGGGATTAGCAACCAACCTTTGTTTTTGGGCCACACAGGTGGGGCCTAAAGGGGAGGGATTCTCCTAGGTCTCTAAGCTAGACCTAGGTCATGTACACACTTAAACAATTTTGAAAAAAGTGATTTTTAACACAGGCTAAACACCTGAAATCCACTCCAACACCTGAATTTCCCTGCTTAATGCCTAAAATTAAATTCAGGCGTTGAGAGAGAAATTAGGGCCTATAGAGGTGCTTGAGCATGGGATTAGAGTTTAGGGGGTCACAGAGGCCCGATGATAGGTTTAGGGAAAATCAAGGCTCCTGGGGTGGGTCCTACATCTCAACGCCTGTTTATCCAAAGCTTGAATTTTATTTCCATAAAATCCAGACATTAGTTACCGGGAGCAAATCCAGCAGCAGGATTTCCCAAAATTTGAACCCCTTAGGGCTTAGAAAAAATTCTAAAATTATGCATGCTAGTAGACAATTGATAGGGGAATAACATATATGAATTTTTTCTTAAGAACATTTATATAAAAATCAAACTAAAATCAACAAAAATGGGCTGAACTAGGTCACACAGGATCCAGATTTTGGGGTATGTTTGGGGGGTCATCTCGAGGCCTTCACAGCTAAAAAAATCACCAAATTAAATATGGAACTAGGCATATATGTTGATCATAACATAATAAAATTTGAGCCTCAACTGAATAGTACAAAAATAAGAATAAATTCTACACTAGTGATGGGTAAAAAACCCATACAAATGGAGGCTGTTGAGCCTCCACCATGTAACCCAAATTGAAGCAGTTAGATAACATAGTTTGGAAAGCATAACAACATGAAATATGATCATATGGATGCAATGAGACTAAATTAGCATGGGTTTAGGATTACCTTAGGTCAAGGGGGCTTAATGTTTTAGAAAATCCAAGCTTTCTTCTTCTTCTTCCTTTTCTTTTTTTTTTTTTAGGGTTTTTGGTTGCCAACCTTGATGTGCACAAAATTTAGGGCTATTTATAGCCTCAAATTCATGCCATGGAGGGTGGGGATTCAATCTAGGAATATCTCAATCAAGGGCTTAGATTAGTTTGGCTAATTTGAGGTGTAGGGCTAGGATTAGCTTTAGGATGGGTGGTTGGGATGCATGGGATTTGTGCTAGGTGACATGGGTAAGGGAGGGGCTGAGATAGGTTTAGATCAATGGGATGGAGGGTGGAGATGGGAGTGTGCTAGTTGGCATGGATTGATGTCATGGAAGAGAGGTGAATTTGGATGCCTTTTGCTACGTTGTGGTTGGTTGCAAATATCAAAGGAAAGCATTAAGATGCTCTTTGGGGGGCATGCATGGGTCTCTAGGGATTTAAAATTCAAATTTTAGATCTAAGGGTGAGGGGTGGGGTGCATTTGGGAAGATTTCAATGTAAGGGCTTCTTGAATTAAGCTTTAAGTTGTGAATGCATTCATTGCCATTAATGAGCTAAAGTCATAAAGTTTTAGCTCATTAATGTGCATTAATTTCTTTTGATATTTTCGAACCCTTACTGTGCCCTCCACTTCTGTGAGCTCCTAGGCTCAGAACATTGTAAACTTAGTGTCTATTTTTTAGGTCGTAGATATTCTCGTAGCAACGGGCAGTCAAAACCAAATTACAATAAGGGCAGGGGGTAAAATCAGGGTTTTGCTACTTTGAAAGGCTCTTAAATGGATTTTGGCAGGGTAAGATGATACAGTTGATCCTGGAAATCCTCAGATGAAAGATGGCCCTTGGTCTAGGTGAGCCGTAGCTTCTAACTATGCTGAATTATAGTACCCAAGCATAAAACTGGGTCAAAAATCCCTTTTTGGGTAATTGGAGAGGTTTTGACTAAAAAGATTGCCAGATGATTTTTGGATTTCTATGACAAATGCTATTTATGGATATTGAAGCTTGGAGAGTCTGGAGTCCACAGGAGCTTATGGCTCGACAATTGGCTTTCTGGATATTCGCTACAATTCTTACGGAATGGGGGTCACTAGAGGGTTTGTTGCAGTAGTAGGTCTACTTGTGTTAGGTTAGAAGAAATTTCCAGTTGCTTAAGTTGGTGAAACAGTATTTTGAGGGCAAGGGTGAAACGGAGAAAATGGGTCTGACCTTGCTGCATTATGAGTCTGAGAGAATTTCTGAGGGCATTATGTATGCCAAATACAGACAGAAAATGCTTTGTTCTAGCTTGAACATAAATGATGGTTAGGAATACAAGGTTTCTATAATCCAGTGAGACTTTGATACTTTGGAGGCCTTAGAATTACTGTGGAGTGGCCACTAATAAACTGAATTTCTGAGTTTGGGTGAACTCTCGAGAATCAGTTGAGTGCCTATTTTTTGCATTGAGGGAATCTAAATAGATAAATCCCATGAAAGCTCACGTTCCTTAGACGGCTTTTCAAAGGCCTCATAATTTGGGAGAGACGGACACTGACTAATCCTGATTTGAACATCCGGGGAACATGCTAGCTCCATATGAGTGAAATGCAACTAAAACAACTTTTTGACCCCTTGGGGAAGATTTGAGATTTCATAGGGATTTCAAATTTTAAATTTCTTTTCTCAGACTTGAAAATTTATAGATAAGGCCGGGACTGAGAGACAGAGATCAACCTTATTGGATTCGGAGATTGGGTGAATCTTTAAGAGCTCTTTTAAGGGTAATTTCTTGGTCAGGGTTATCATAAGTTGAGAAATTGGCTGTTGCTAGTCTCGAGCAATATTTGTTCTATGATGAGTTTTGTAGAATTGAGAGAAGTAGGGATGTGTATGATATGACATTACACCATTCAGGTAATGTGAGAAGCTTCAAGGATCCTTTGAGGGTCGAGGGGTAAATTCTCAAAGGTGAAAAGGGTAAAATGGTAATTTTTTACTCCCAAGTCAAAAAATGTGAAAATGAGAATTCTTCATCCGTGATGCTTCATGACAAGGAGGCTTATATAGGGAAAAAAATTCAATGATTTGAGTGGTAGATAGTGAGTTTTGGGCTTTTGAAGGCAAATGGCAAAATAGTAATTTTTTCGCTTGTGATGCTTTACTGAGGGAAGACTTATAGAGGCGGGAAAAATTGTTGATATGGATGGAGTTCTTGAAATGTGGACCCTCAAAGTCCTATTGATGCTTTTTAGAGAATTAGGGTTTGACCTGAAATGGTGTTTTTGGACTGTAATAAGGTGATTTTACTGGTTCATTTGTGACTGAAATATCCTGAAAGACTTTTTAGGGGATGCCTAACCTCTTAGAGTTCAAGTTTTCTCTTCCTAAACTAAGGGTGATTAAAGTCTTGATGCCTAAATGTTGTCATGTTGTTCTTATTCTATTAACTAATTCGAGTCAAAATTTGGGTGCTAATAGGGGATAATGCTTAAACTGTGGCTGCTACGCCAGTACGGTCGGGCTGAGTAACCCAACTCAATCACTATTCCCAAGATCTAAGCAATCAAGGAGGCGTTTATACTGGGAAACCTTATAGAATCTCTTTAATAAAAAACTTTCATGCATACATTCATTTTAAAGTTTGTTTAGGGTATACTTGAATAGCTTAGAGGGTTAAGAATAGGATTTGTTTGCCATTATGTTTTTGTCTGTTTGCTTGCATGTGTCGACACTAAAACTAAGGATCCATGTCCAATTTTTTATTTTCAAAAAAAAAAAAAAAACTTACTTTCATAGATATTTAAGTAAATTTTTGGATTTGTATATACATTTAGTCTGTCCCACTTAGTAAACACACCATAAAACCACTCTAAAGATCAATCAAAAAAGAAAGAAGCCTCTTTATTTCATTTCATCTTCATGTATATACATACTTTAACACTTGTCCAATACAAAAAATGAAAAGGGGGGGGTAACAAAAAAAAAGAATGAATCTCTAAGTCTGGGGATCTCCTTCCTCTTCCTCGATCACCTAAGATAGCCACCCCTTCAAGGACCTTTGACCTACATGTTTCCTCTTGTAGGTCATCTTCACCCTAGGTTTCTTAACCCGCTCTAAAACATCCACTCCCTTCCCCTTGTCTTGGGGAACTGTTGTCTCTATCTTTGGGGCAGTAGGTATACTCTCCGCTATCGCTGCACACTTGCCTCGACCCTTGTAGCAGTGGGGGTGTCCCTAGTAGCCTCAGAGCCTGTGCTTACTCAAGCCTCAGCTGGTGTACTCTCTATAGTCTCTAAGCCTGCCTCTATGGATGCCTTAGTACTCATCTATCCTTAGTCAATCATCTTCTTTCTGAGGGAATGCTTCTCAAATTGAAATCAATTAAGTAAACAAGTTAGGAATTAAAGAATGCTTTCAAAAAAGAAAAGAAAAAGAAAAAGTAAAATAAACTTGATTACCTTAACCATGCGGGCCCTATACCTCCCCCTCTGAGAAACTAGTTCCCTACCCTTGTCTAGATAAACCTGTCTAACCAGGGCATTCGAACAGGCTAGCATTTGAAGCACACCCATAAAGGCATCTTAGGGAACCTGTAAAACCAAATAAAAACATTAAATAAAAAAATTAACAAAACAAAAAAATAATTAATACCTCGGTCACTGAGGGAGGATGAATCCACACCTCAGGCACGACACTCTCAGGGAGGGGTAGCTCCAGTGTCTATCCCCTCGTACTAGTCACTTAAACCATCTTAGAGAGCACACCCCAATAAAGCCTCAAGGGAAGCCCCTTCACCTGGGGCTTTCCTTTTCCTTCCTCTCGTTGTAGAAGCAGGAACCTCTATCTTCTAGGGTACAACCCCAGGTTAGTCAGTTACACTAATGCCAACCTGATCAAAACAAATAAAAACAAGTTAAAGAAACAAAAATTAAGTGAACCAACAACCTAAAAAGGACTTATAAATAAAAAGAGAACTAGAGAAATAAATAAACAAAGATAAAACAAAAGAATCTTACCTCTCCCTTAATTGGGCCTACTAAAGGCCTGCAAATCTGAGTGGCCCACCACTCAGCATATTCCATGTCAGGGACCAAATAGGCATCGATGGGCTCGCCTATCTCCCCCTTGCCCATCGAACCTTCTATCTCTATTACTCATGGTGGGCGACTATAGATCACGAACCCCTCAGGGAATATTATTTGTCTATAGAACCTCTCCCTTAGATACCACTTGACCTTCCCAGGGGCAAGCAAGATCATTCTAGTCTTCGACCAGTCAATGGTGACCTCAAATTCCTAGGCTAGATCCTCATTCAACTCCTAGGAAGCCTAGGGAGCCTAGTTGACCTACAAGTAAAACAAAAATTACTAAGCATATTAATAATTAAAAATAAAAAAACACCCACTAACAATTAAATCTACCTGGGAAGTCGTAATCTAGTCCAAGTCCTTCCTAAATGTTGAGATGAACTTTCTCATCTTTGGTTGGGTGTTAGAGGTATTCCACCTCTCCACACAGAACATGAGAAATAAGTTATTTCCCTTCCTTCGCAGAGCTCGGGGAGTCAAGCTCTCATAGCACCACACCTGTAAAAAAAACAACAAAACAACACACATCAAACAAAGTAACTAAAGTAAGTGAATAAACATTAGATTGAATCAAAGTGTTTAAAACCAGCCTCCCATAAGAAGTGTAGGCCAAGGAATACAACCTTCTCCCCGTTAGCAACCTGGCTCATGTTAGAGTACATCCACCCAAGGGCGGATCTACCCCAACCATAAGACCTAACTTTCGTGAAGTCTTCCAAGGCGGGAAGGAAGTTAAAGAAGATATGGTCGCTCTTTGCGTTGAAGATGGACTGGGTAAACATGTAAAGATGGAACACTTGAACCGAATAATCTATCTCTATAGGAAAACTCTCATATGTGGCCTGTATATATTCCTTCTTGAACCACAAGGGCAGGACTCCTCTGAACCCTCTATTGTAAACTATAGGTTGGGGCCCTAAGCACCTCTGGATCATTTCCTGAGATGGCACCATCTCTTAAGGGGGAGGGTTGCCCCCATGGGTAATCGGGTCATCATGTAGAAGTTTACTGGGGGCAACCCAATCTCCCCCATAGGTAAGTGGAAGGTGCTTGTAATGGGGGACCACCTCTCTACCAGAGCCATGAGTAGGCCCTTGTTTGCCTTTAGTAGCGGGATACTAAGGAAGGGCCCAACCCCATTTCCTTTACCTTGTCCTTAGCCTTTTCACAAAGGCGATCCCACATCATAATAACCCGAGACTAAGATCCGTGGGCCTGTACAGATTCCCTAACTTGCAAAGAACAACAAATAAAAAAGGAAATCAAAAAACAATAACCAAAATAGAAACTAATTTTTTGGACAACTGGCAATATGCCTGAATTCAGGCCATGCACTTGAAAAGCCTAATACACATGAACTTTACTGTATACCTGGACTTAATTCCTTTGAAAATTTAGGCTTACTATAAATTTTAGGGTAGAATGGGTGAGTTCAAGCGTATTCCACTATCTTTGCCTCAAAAAAAACCTTAAAAATTTTAAAACACAGGGCAAAAATGTGGTGACAACATGGAAATCTATGTTTAAATTAAAATAAATTAATTAATGAAAAAAGAAATGAATTAAAATATCTCATCACTTGATAAGTTCTTCCGTCAAGCTTTTCCATGGGAATGGAGAAGTGGATAATTCCTTAATGACCTGCTTGCACTCATTTTGCTAAAAAAATGTTGGAAAGGATCAAGTTGAAAAAAAAAAATTATATCACAAAAATTTCCCTCACACAAGATAATTCAAAAACTGAAAAAAAACTTTCCCTCGGGAGTTTTAATAGGCTATGACTGTTCAGTATGCCTGAACGTGCCACATGCATGAACTTTAATTGAATTAAAGTTTAGGTGTACCAGCAAAGATCAGGTGTACTGCATGTTTTTCAAAATATCCTAATTTTTTTCCAAGCTATATGGGTAAACCAAAGTTGGCTCAGAGCAACCTTGTCATTATCCTGTATCCATCTCAATTGGCCCCTCCTAGAAGCGACTGTTTCTTTTGGGATCCTACGGCTATGGTTTTCACTTCGGGAATCATGAATTGACCCCCACAATTGAAGAGTTAGAATCTTTCCTAGGTTTAAAGCACTGCCATAAGAGTGACTACTTCAAAGATTTTCAGTCCATCCTCAATATCTCAAAATCCTTCTTACCCAAAGAAACTTCTGGTGATTTTTGGTATTGTCTCTTCGATCTTCTTCTAGATCGAGGTTGGAAAAAGTTTGGGGATTTCTCAGACCCAGCCAAGTTCAATGCCTTTACTTTGATAGTCCTTGGTCAGCTCCTCTTATTCCGCAGTCAACATTATATTAGTGAAGTTTTATAGCATCTTCAGATAACTTTATGAGGGGAAGACTTTGGCCCCTATAATCATTACAAAGACCATATATAGTTTATCTCATTGTGCTCAACAACGCAATGACCGATTATATGGTTGTCCGGCTTTCTTGCAGGCTTGACTTTGTGGACATATTTCTTTGTTGCCTTCATCAATTCCTCATCAAGTCATTTCAGTTCAAGCTCCTTCAAGGAAAAAGGCACTTATAGACTATCAAGGATTTTTTGCTAGTCTACCTTCTAAACATATCGTTTGGCGAGCCAAATGGTAAAACCTCATTACCCTCATCTATTTTCAAAGAATTACACATACATCATTCTCACAGGGCTATATTAGAGTACACCTTATATATCAGTTTAAGTGCTCCGTCAATTCACTCTTCGTCAAGATTTCTTTGATTTCACTACAGTTTATGAGGGTGTCCACAAGCTTGATTTCAAGATACCTCATCAGGTCTAGTCTCAATTGGCTAAACTTTGGGATAGTTCAAACACCCGTGTTATTTGGCATTTGCCTCTAGTGTCCACCAAGACACCTAAGGCATCATCCCCCTACGAGCTATGGATTCACAACTTTATATCAGCACCATCACCAACATCAATCGCTAATCATCCAGACAAAAAGATCTAGATAGGTGCACCTTCAACCTCATAAAGTGAGCCATCCCAGACTGAGTTAAAGTTAAAACAAGCTCTTTGAGATCTTGGAAATGAGCAGGCCCTACATCGTCAGACTTGTGTAGCCCTTGAGACTACTGGTACAACCCTCAAGACTACTCAAGCATCCCTCGAAGCCAAATTTACCATTTGTGCTGAGGCTAAAGTCTCAAGGGATAATCATCATAAAGCAAATAACTAAGCTTGTTAACACATTGAGAGGTGAACTGAATGATGTGAGGGTCTTGCACATCATTTGGACATCGAGCTGTGGCGTAGCAATACTATAGCCTTTTTGCAAACTCAATGGAGGCTAGAATGGGTTCAGAACTTCCGTGAGCAAGTATTTTCTCTAGGCTACGAACCAATGGGAGCCCCACCACCACCTCCTAAAGTCCCAAGACTCAAAGTTATGTATCACTTTTTCTATTTTTGTCGATGTACCTTTGTTTGTAACCATTAAGGTATCTTTGTTTGTAATAATTCCTGATATATATATAATAAAGGAATTTTTGTTCTATTTTTTAAAATTATGATTCTATAGTTGGACATGAATTAACTTGTATGATCTACAATTTGTTTAAATATTTCTATCTTAAATATATGCACAATTAAAATCTAAATTCTCAAATAAAATGATATTCTTCTTAGTATCAAAAACAAGATAGCGCCTCCCAAGACTAGGCTGCAAAGACAGAAGAAGGCACAATCCCAGACCACCATGGCAGGAGAAACTCCATAGACAACCAACATCCCATCTTTCATAAGCCTTGAGGGTTCAACTAAAACTCCTTCCCATTCTCAGGTTGATCTTGGTGATCAATTGACTCCATGGCAAAAGGCTGAACTAGAGAAATTGATGGAAGCCTTCATGTCTAAACATGGAACACCTTTCTCTTCCTCTTCACAAATTCCCCTACTGACACAAACTCAAACATCTATCCCTCCACAAAGTTGAGGGTGAACCTCCATAGAGTTTGAAAAGGTACTTCAAAAGTACCTTAACCAAATCGGAGGCCCCCTAAACCCGTCACAAGGTTAGTATGCCTCAATTAAGTCTTTGCTAAGACAATCTCATAACTCATAATTTTCCAGATCTCAAGAAAACTCACCAATTTTCATCACAATCCCCAACCGTACTACTACCGAAGTTTAAAGCCCACACCAATCCCTTGTGGACATGGAAGAGCAATACAAACTAGGGTTTAGAGCAGGAAAAGAAATCTCAGTCTCCCCACATTTTGAGCAAACCGAGACCAGTCTAACCATAATGGCTAGTCAAATTGAACTTCTCAAAAGGGGATAGTTCCTACTGAACATGGATTATGAAGACTTGTGTCTATTTCTGGGTGGTAACTTGCCAAGTAACTTCCAAATGCCTAAGATGGAGAAGTACAATGGCACCGGTTACCCCAAGATGCATCTAAGATATACTATAATGCCTTGTTCCAATGGGGATGAGATGACCGAGTTCTATTTTAGATGTTTCCAAGAAGTTTGGAAAAAGACATGACCAAGTGGTTTGTGGGTCAGCATAAAAGGGTTGTATATACCTAGAGGACTTTGACCAGGGACTATCTTGTATGTTAGGGGCTCTTACACCTTTTGGAGCCTAGACCCCCTCTTCAGCCATTACCCTTTAGGTATGATGCCAATAAACACTGTCTATTTCATCAAGCTCCTAGTCATCCCATAGATAGGTGCTTTATCTTGAAGCATTATATCCAAGACCTCATTGAGGAGGGGAAAACATTTTTTGGTCCCCCATCAAAGAACCCACCTAACTCCAATATCCTCCAGAACCCACTCTTGTCACATCAGTTAGCCAAAGGGATTAATATGATAGAAGTGGGAATTTAAAATTTTAACCCAACAAGCTTCATCACCAAGATTTGTGATGCTAAACCCACAATAATTCTTCTTAAAGAGGACCATGTACTTTACCTCACCCTCGTTGACCCCACAGACCTCACCACCGAAGAAATTCTAGCCTTGTGGAACACTCTGAAAGAACCTCTTTCACTACTTCTACCCGATAAGGAATTGGAAGTTCCCATAATGGCTAAGCCTTTAACCTATTACTCCCCACATACACAAACTTACTATATTCCTCCCCCACCACTAAAACCATTCCCACCACCCTTATATACCTTTCCCCCACCTATGCCCTATCCACCACCATCAACAATTGTCCCTCACATTATAAACATTTCCCCT
Source organism: Platanus orientalis (assembly GCA_025762735.1). Classification (NCBI taxonomy): domain Eukaryota; kingdom Viridiplantae; phylum Streptophyta; class Magnoliopsida; order Proteales; family Platanaceae; genus Platanus; species Platanus orientalis. The sequence continues at coordinate 2,104 of JAOXJP010017274.1, read as the reverse complement.
CCACCCACTGAATCATATGAGTATAACAAGGTCTTTTATACTATGGGGAGGAAGTAGGTGAATATCACCTGGGTCTATCAACAGACGAGGTGGCAAACCTCATTGGTCTCATTACTCTATTAGCTAGAATCACAAAACCAGACATTACAAATCTGTGCCAAGATTCTGCCCAAGGGAACAGAAAAGCAAGGTTGGGGTCAGAGAAAAAGAAAGAACAATAAGAAGAAATAGAACAAGAATTAATAGAATAGAAAGGGTTAAAGAATATAAAGAGAAGAAAGAAAATGAAGTTTTTGAAGCAACAATCTGCAAGTCCCGCTTATTTTTAGTGGAACAACTAGCCAAAACCCAAGCCAACATTTCTATCTTAGGACTCTTGGTTATGTCTACTCCCCACAGGGATAGGTTTCTGAATATTTTCAAAAAAAACCTTTGTGGATGCTTTTATAACTCCTGACAGACTAGAAAATATGGTCGGAAGAGTGGCAATCCCCCGAGTGATCACTTTTGCCAAAGAAGAAATCCCTGAAGGGGATGTGCACAATAGGGCTCTGTATGTTTTAGCTTTCCATCAAGACATGTGCATTCCTTTGATCTTGGTGGACAATGGGTTTGCACTAAATATATGCACTACAGCCACATTGGAATCACTCTCAATCCCAATGCAAAGTCTCTGCCCTAACTCATGTGGCATCAAGGCCTTTGATAACATAATGAGACAAGGCCAAGGTTAGATCGATATACCCCTCATTATGGAAGGAAGAATGTTCAATGTTCACTTCCGAGTGCTCAACATTTCCTCATTTTTCACATGTTGCTAGGGAGGCCCTGGATTTACCAACCCTGAGTTGTACCCTCTTCCCTTCATCACAAAGTTAAGTTCATTATAGGGGATGAAGTGGTAACCTTACTAATAAACCATGATGTCTTGACCACAGCTAGTCAAAGGGATTTACAGGTACAAAATCTTTAGACATTAAAGACCTACACATCTTATCAGTTTACGATGGTCTATACTAAAGAAGAGGTAGCAAAACAAAAGAAGAAAATCGAGATCCTTTCCCCAAAATTCATAATGAAGGCCAATATAAGGTTCAACCCTAAAAAGGGGTTGGGCGCTTCCAAGGTAGAAAAGAACTAGTTAAGGCAGTCTACAAACATTCTCGGATTGGCCTCAGTTTCAAACTAGAGATGAAACATTGGGGCAAGAAGCAAAAAATGGTTAGTTTCAAAGTCCCTGAGAAAACCATCATGATTCCTGAATATCCGAATGACCCCAAACCCGAAGAATCCTAAAGCCTCATTCCCCCATGGGCCTCACCAAAAGCTAGCCTAGAAAATTCATGTGACACAACTCCTCTGTTTATTCCCCCTCTAGAAAATTTTGAGTCACCAATCAACCAAAACCAACTCAAGATACCCTTTCCACCTCCACTACATTCAAGTGTGTGTCAGCACATTCCTTCTTTTAGCAATTTTCTATTTTTCCTTGGGATTAGCAAGAGTTCTACTCCTGCCACCTCAGAAAATAAGGAAGACAATGTGATCTCTCTAAATCTACACTCTTTTCCATGCGATAATAGGGAGGCACTTCAATTGATGATTTTCAACAGAGAGTTAGACCTAAATGAGATCAACCTCACACAAGTCAACCAATAAGAAGATGAAATCCTAACCAACATTGAAGAGCAACTCAAGTTCATGGAAGAGGACAAAGCTTCGACCAAGTTCGTTACTGAAGATTAACGACATGACATGCAATCGTTACTCATTTTGTATTCTGTTTTAGTTTTTCTTTTCACCTTGTAATAAGAACTACATATGACTTGTTGGAAATGTGTGTTTTGACAAAGGTTTTCACATAAAACATAGGCATGATTAGTTAATAAAAACTATTTATTCTATCATCACATGTATTTTATTCTGTATATGGGTAATTATTTGATCTCATGAAATGAGATAGATTGTCCTCGGGTAACATAGTAGATGTCAGATACATTGAAATGTGTGGAGAGATTTAATTATCTAGTTCTTGTAAACCTGAAAGTTTACAACTATGGGTGATGTTGGACACATCACTTATAGGGCTACTACATGTAGAGCT
>JAOXJP010017263.1:0-17478 GCA_025762735.1 Platanus orientalis | reverse complement strand
GGTACCATAACCCAGCCAAATTAAAACCGAGTGCTGCATCAACTCAGGTGAGTGTACTTAGAATCTGTATGCTGTTTGGAATTTTATCGCCAGGATGTCAGAGACAAACATAGCAATGATCCACCACCCCTCAAGGTCATTAACATTTTTCTTTTGTTAAAGTTCACAGGCCATTTGGTTCACTTGCATCTATAAAACTGTCATGATCTAAATCCATTTAAACCTTCACCAACAAAATTCCATTTTGAATACAACTTTCTCTAAGATCGAATCCAATTAGTTACGACATATAAATAATGTTCTTCAATGTCCAAAACAATGAAAATCTGTGAAGGCTCCATTGAAACTTGCTACCCTCCCTTATTTGTTTTCTCTCCATTATTTTTGCATGAATGAAAGAAGTCAAAGAGCACATTAATTATCCATCAAAAGAAAGAATACGTTAATTAATAAAAGAGGGGAGAAAAAACCTTGTTAAAATTGAACACAATGTCAAGCTCACACACATTCTTGAAGCACTTGTCCAGTGTCTCGACAAAAACTGAAACCCAAAAAAGATCATTAAACAGAGCATCCCATGAATTCCCTCCAAGAACATTGAAAACAATAAGATGCAACTGACAATAATCATTCATGAGGCACCTTGTTTCAGCCCTCATAAAGTATAAAGAAGCCGTCTTTAGGGGTACCTCATCCCCCCCTCACCCCATAATATCATTTTTTTTCTTATCATCCAAACACATACACACACACAAGTTGTAACATCATATTCGGCATTTCCAAAACTGTGAAGGATGTGATGATGGACCACAGATCAATCATTCTCAAGAAACCTTACTCCTCATATAGAACACATAGTCCAACAACTAATTAATCCGGATATTTAGGCAGTGAGCCACCTCTTTGAAGAGGACAGATGAAAAATCACTGAATCAGACAGACCAAAAGGATATTTATTAGCAGATCTGGAGCCAAAAGCTTGGACCACTGGCAAAATAAGGTTAATGATAAGGAAAAGAAGTTCATGAAATCAACAGTAAAAAGTATCCAATTAGGTCAAACCCATCCAAGAGGTGGGCCACCAAACAAACAATTTGAATTGATGAGCAGGTGTCCCTACGAGAATCGTGAGGACAAAAACATTTGGGTTGTTCTCTTCCTATGGCTGACTATACCAAACAGTACAAACTGATGAATAGGTGCCCATATGTGAGAGAAAAAACATATTTGGGTTAATCTCATTCCATGGCCAACCATGTCAAAACCATCAAGTAACATGTAATGCTCATGTAAAGAAGGGAAAAAATAAATTTTCTAGAAGCAAAACCTCTGGATTGTGTTGGAAACCCTCCTAATGACAGGTTCCTGCTCTCTTTCATGTATCGAAATTTCTATATCCTCCTCCCAGCATAGTAGCATACCGTGGTGGAAGGAGAAATTCTGGCTGCTCTAATAATTAGTGATGGAAATTTATTCCCTTTGGGGCTTCCAGAACCACTTAAAGAGACTATGTCAGGGTTTAGGGATCTCTTCCATTGTATTCATTGTAAGTCAAACAATTTAAGGAGTCTCTTGCTAAAGAGTCTCTGTCTAAACCCTGTTAAATTATCAGTAGTCATCTTCAATCATTATAAAGTCTCCAACATGACATCTGTATGTCATTGCTACTATCGTTTAGCCATTTTGATATGTGTTGACATATGCAAAACCAAGATAGGGTATGATTATGTATGGTCATCTAGATTCTATCTAATCATAGTTTTGTTTTTGTTTGAATGTGTCATTTTACAGAGTCTATTGAAGTCACTGTGTTCAATACCTTGTATCCATTTTCAATGCAATAGATATTTTATTGTTACAGTGGAAGCATCCAGTAGACATGAATAGTTTTTTTTTTGGAATGTCACCTTGTATAAGATCAAGCATGGCTAGCTCATTTTCAGAACTATCAAACACAAAGACAAAGTACAGCGTTGCATAGTGCTTGTAAACCAGCCGGGTATCCTACAAGAAAGAGAAACATATAAACTAGATGTTTCTAGCTCTTCTTGAAATTAGAAAACAAAGTAGAGGATATTGCAAGTATCTGATATCAACAGATCAGCAGATAAAGGCTATATAATATCAATAGAATAAAAATTAAAGTACTGCTTTGAATGTAATTATTTTATGGTATTGTAAAACAAGGATGGACCAACAAAGAGTTAAGACTTCCAACGTGGCGAGGTTATGATGTAGACTGAATCTAGGAGAACTCATTCCACTCCCACTTCAAGTTGTCTAAGACTCTGAATTAAATTTCTACAACATTATCCACTTGTTTTTTAATATAATTGCATCTACTAAAAAATAAATCTACAAAACTAAGTATGAATCTTCATCAAATCTGGTAAATTACGTATCATTTCTAGCATCTATTGTGAAATGATGATGAGTATGTTAAGATGGAAAAGTGACAAGACTATAGATGATGCAATAAGAAATGAATCCATTCACAGCAGCTTACATGTGGCACCAATAGATGATAAGATGAGGGGAAGTCAACTTAGATGGTTCAATCATATGCAACAAAGACCAATAACTGTACCCAATGAGGAGTGAGATGGTCCAAGTTGAAGGTGTTAAAAGGAAAAGAGGAAGACCAAAATTGACTTAGGTTAAAGTAGCGAGGAAAGACATGGGTGATTGTGATTTAACAGCAAATATGACCCTCAATAGAGTGGAATAACAGAACAAGACTCATGTAGTGACCCGAAATAACTGGGATAAGGCATTGTTGTTGTTACATTGTAAAAAAAAAAAAAAAATCATACTAATTGGAAATTGGAACTAAGGATGCTTCCATGAAAATACAAAACTGTGCAGTACCAAGCAGAAATGATGGCAATGTTGAATAGGTTCTTGGATCAACTACAGAGAAACCACAACTTTATTGGGTTAATTTTAAAAAGAAAAAAAAAGACTAATAGATAAAAGCGAAGAGATGGCATACCGGCCCGAAAATTGAATCAGCTTCAATAAAGCTGCTTACATTCTAAGCTCTACTGCATAGAACTACATGAATGCCAAAACAAATCAAAAGTTAATTCTAATTAACATAAATGATTTCTGAGGAAAAAGTACATAAAATAACACTAATCGTTCGTTATTAATACAACAAAAATTGCCCTTTTATTTCTTAAGGAATTTACAACAATACACGTGTAATTAAGCCCTGAATGCTTTTTGTTTTCCCAAGCTTGGGAAGATCATAAGAAAACCAGTGCAGAAACCCAATTTAAAGAAGACATAAGTTCAGACCACATGTGGTGAGGACATCAACCCACATGATGGAGCTTGGTGGATTTATCATAGGAAGAGGAGATCCAGACCAACCCTTTGGATCGAGTAGAGCACTGTGTTTACTTTATTTTTTTATTCTTTTTATGTCTTGGAATGTAATTGGGAGTTGAGGTCTTTAGGTATAATTAGAGTTGCATAAGGAGTTGTTTTTAAATTTTACGAATTGTTGTAGGATTTGGATTTGGTTAGATTGTGGGTTATATAAACCCAGGCAGCTACATTACTTTTTTTGCTTTTGGAAATTAATGATTTATTGCATTGTTTGCTTTCAACGGGTAGTTTCAAGTTCTCTTCAAGCTTTAGCCTAGAAGCTTGACTTGGGGTTAGGGTCTTTCCAAGTAGTGGGATAGGGTTTTCTCCACACCAAGTATTTATTTTCTTATCTTCCCCTTTTTTTTCTTCTTATTCTCCTCTTCCCCCTCAATCCTCTTGCTGTCCCTGCAATTTCCAGCTTTTTTAGCCATCAAGAAGTTACTTTGGTTGTTTCTTGAATAGCTCCCTACAAATTCCCATTCTTTTCCCATCAACTTCTTGATTTCTTTCCATCAAGCCTCTGTTTCTAGATTTTTATTATCATCTGAAAGATGAGTTCTTATTCTGAGCACATAACCACTCCTGTCCTGTAAGTATTAGTTTTTTTTTATTCTATTGATAGACTAAAATCTGATCAGCCCAGATTTGATTTTAGCCCTAGAATCCCTTTGGATTAGACCTATCATGGTGCTGTTATAAACTGTTGCTAGTCCCAGAATTTTAGACCACTAAACCTGATTCAATTCCCTTAGTCCCCTGTCAGGCCTTTAAGCTCAACCCTGTTGACCCTTATCAATCCCAACCCAAGACTTGTTTAGTTGTTTAACCCTCTTCAGTACCCTCTGGTATCCTTATACAACCTCCGTTTTAAACCAATATACACAACTGCCAAACCATTTGAACACCTTAAAACCTTCTACTACTGAGTACTCATACCTCTACCTTATAAACCTAAGTATTTCCTAAACTAAGCCATAACCCCAGTGTTAGTTTGTTGTCCTACCTAAAATCAGAACCTGTTTTGACCCTGTTAACCCCATCCTAATCCTTAGCTGAACCTGCCTAAAGCCCATATCTATTCTCTATTAATCCGTGTTGTTTTGCATCCACCTAGCCCTTACGGACCTTAAACCAGTCCCCTTTACCCTGCAGTTAGCCTTACCCAAAAGCCTTGTCTACCTCAATGTTTTGTTTTTTTTTTTTTTGATAGGTCTTTAATTCATTGAATAAGTTGTTATTATTCTTAAGTTTGCATTTTTTCTATGTCAATTTTAATTTGCATATTAGTCTGATTAAGTTGTGACGAACCTAACCAATACGCCAAAAGCCCTAGGACTGATGGAAACGCGTTAGGTTAAGCTCTTAACCTTTGGGATCATAACATAAGTTCTATTAGTTCTATTGCATTATCTGGCCCTAATCTTGATAGTGAGTGTTTAATTTATTGAACCCTTACTTGGGACTCAGGTGTATTTGATTTTAAGAATAGGAATCTAGTTTATTTCTTCTTTATTTGCTTTACGTAATTCCCCAAATTTCTAGATGTTCATGAATGCACCTGCATACTGCATCAACATGGATCCCTAAAGCCACGATGTTTTGGGGCTTTGTAATCTCATCATTACAAGTTATGGTTGTCGGTAGGATGTATTAAATAAAAAGAAAGACATTGATTATTAAGAAGAAGAAGAAGAAGAAGAAGAAGAGAAAGAGAAAGCCTTACAACCTCCATAAACGCTCCGTATCAGCTCCTGCTGCTTCTCCGCCGGCTAACCTTCCAATTCAATTCACAATAGTAATCAATTATTGCCACAAAATTGCGATGAAAAAAGAAGATCCAATTCGCCATAGAATAGAAAATAGACAGATATCATATAAAAATTTAAGGAGAGAGAGATTAACCTGAAAATCATAGAATTTAGAAAGGCGAGGCTTGCCCTGGGTGTTCATTACCATCACCGCCCGAATCATATTGACTGTTCACGTTACCACTTCGTCACTCACACCCTTTTTCTCCTCCTGCAAATCGGAGTTCCCAACTCCCCCGTGGTGCGCGGTGCGCATTAGAAAGCGGATTCTCAAGTAGTTGGAGTTGGAGGTGGGTTCGAGACGGGTTACCTAATTACCCTCGGTACTTCCCAAAACCGAAATAATGTTCTCTTTAGGATGTACCGTTCGCCCCCTCACAGGGTGCATGGGGCCACACCGCCATGTGAGGGGGTGAATGGTACATCCTAGACAGAATATTATTCCTCTGCCTAAGACTCAAGACCATAAAGAGAGACTAGAGGCTCTCCATGGCCTACTATCTCCAAGTGGCTTTGGGTGGAACAATGTAAGAGAAGTGGTTGTATATGGCTGTCAATTGGGTAGAGTTTTTTTTTTTTTTTGGGTGAAGAATTGGGCAGAGGGTTGCTTGAAGTCTGGCTTGTCCGGTCCAAAGAATGGGTGGATTGGATCAAGTTTGGGCTTAAGTATTAGGCTCGAAGTGATTTAGGGATAGATCTGATTATAATATATCTTAGCTCGAAGCCCAATCTGCAACCCATCGACCACCACCATCTTCATTGTTCTATATCTCTATTTTCTCATTTCCATATTTAAATTTATTGATTTTTTCGGGTTTGTTGTTGCCGGTGTTTGTTCTATTGTTTAACAAAAAGATGTAGGTTGAGGTTCAGACTCTCCTAATTGCGGTTCAGTCTCGAATTCTCTTTGATAGCTAGAGACGGAACACCCAACCGGTCCCGACACAGACTCTCGGAGTGGGAAGCAAACAGCAGAACCAAGGAAAGGGGATCGACTAGGTCCAAGCACCATCTCAGCATAAACCGAGATCATTAATCCGCCGAGGGGGATTGGGTCTGAATGTTGTCTCGACATAAGATGAAGCCAATGACCTATGGAAGTGACTCGACTAGGACACTGCCTCAACTTATGACACCATCTCGGCATGAGCCAAGATCGATGACTAGTAAAGACTGACGACCTGTCGAGACCTACTCACTGTCCTAAAACTAGACGACTCGAGCTTGCCGTCTCTTCCCCTACTTTTGATGTATAAGGTAGTTGCGGGACCTGCCAAAAAGTCAAGGAGGCGATTAAAGAGAACCAACTTGGACTAGTTGTATTTGGAAACAACCAAATCAAAGACACATTAAAAGGCCAGCTAGCATCCTAAAGCGGAACTCCCTCATGGGAATCAAGAGGAAAACTTTGGGCTATAGGACGCCTTCACCCTATAAAAAGAGAAGATCACCACAAGTCCAAGGTACAGAAAAGATACGATAAAAGAACTATAGATATTATTCCATCTGAAAGAAACCTAATTTCACCATGGAAGATGTTGAGACGAGGCCTTTAATTCACACGTCTCTCAGCGAGAGATGTGTGGGGATTTCACACAGAACTTGTAACTTCTGTTTTGGAAGGTTACTTTATTTTAGGTTTATTAAACCTACTTTAAGTAGGGTTTTTGGTGTGAGATTTTTAGGTGTTTTCTCTCTTAAGCTGTAAAAGGGTTTGGAAGAGAGAAGGCAGCCACTACTCTTGTAATCTTTTGTTTTGGTCACAACGAAAACTCTTTTGATAGTCTTTGCCCGTGGACGTAGGCTTTAACCTGAACCACATTAAATCGTCTTGTGTTTTGTGTGTGTTTTTTGTTTACATTAATTTCTTCTTTTATTTATTATTACGTATGATCCAAATCTAGGCTTCTACACAACAATTAGTATTAGAGTTCTAGGTTGTGATTGGGGTGTTTTGACATGGCGTCAAGGTACGATGTAGAGAAATTTGACGAGTATAACAGCTTCAGTTTATGACGGGTAAAGATGTGTGCATTATTTGTTCAACAAGGATTGGCTAAAGCTTTGATGGGGAAGAAAAGTTCTCTATGATGATGAAGGAAGACGAAAGAGAGGAACTTGGCCTCAAGGCACTATGTTTGATTCAGTTGTGCCTAGCCAATGAGGTATTGCAAGAGGTTGCGGAAGAGGAGTCTGCGGCTAGGTTGTGGATCAAGTTGGAGAGCCTGTACATGACCAAGTCTCTCATGAATAGCTTGTATTTGAAACAACAGCTCTATAAATCGAGAATGAGAGAAGGTATGTATGTGAAAGCGCATCTGAATGAATTCAATAAAATCATTATGGATCTGAAAAACATTGATATTAAGATTGATGATGAAGATCAAGCTATCATTGTTTTGTGCTCTTTACCTGCATCATATGAACACTTTGTTACAACCTTACTCTATGGAAAGGATACCATCTTCATGGAAGATGTTAAGGTATCCTTGCATTATAGGGAATTGAGGAAGAAGGTATTTGGAGAAGAGGATGAAGGAAATGCAGAAGGTTTGTTTGCAGGAGGAAGAAAAAAGGAAAAATGTTTTGGAAGTGATAAAGGTCAGTCTAGATCTAAGTCTATAGGAAAAAGCAAGATGCAGTGCTTTGGTGGCAAAGAAATATGGTCACATGATGAGGGATTGTCCAGAGCGTGCTGATAGGAAGAAAGGTGATAATCCCAGTACAGTGTTGGCAAAAAAATAGGAAGAGTACATTGGATATGTTCTCACAGTCTCCAAACATATGGACACACTTTCACATGATGAATGGATATTAGATTCAGGTTGTCTTGTTCATATTTGCTCTAGGAAATAATATTTTGATACATTCCAAGAGAAGAAGGCAAGTTTTATTTCTTTGGGTGATGGGTCTACTTGTGAAGTCACGGGTGTTGGGACGGTAAAGATCAAGATGTTTGATGGACTGGTTTGTAATTTAGGTGGTGTGGCATATGTCCCAAAGATGCGAAGGAATTTAATATCCTTAAGCCAGTTTGACTCCAAGGTTTATAGGTATTCAGCTGTAGGTAGAGCCATGAAAATCACATGTGGTTGTTTGGTCCTGATGAAGGGAGAAAAGTGTGGTGATGGTTGTATCATCTTATGGGGAATATGGTGATTGATGGTGTTCCTATGACCTTGACGGGTAACTGAAAATAGGGTGCATGGAATAACCAGCGCTGGTGTAGGGTTTCTTTTACAAATGCAACAAATAGAGGTGATGCAAGTTTCTAGGTAGTAGATGATGATGATGAGGTTCCTGTGATTGGAGAAGATGGATCGATGTCCTTCTCTAGAGTTGATTAGATGAGTCGGCTCAGAACAGCTACACATGTGCATTAGTTGTGTTATGATCGAATCGGATGGTGTCAGGACCGAATTGATTCGATGGTATGTGTAGCGGTGATTCTTCAAGGCAAATGGTTGTTTGTGGTGATAGCAAACAAGTTGTGATTCAGGTTCGAGGTGGAGGTGCATTCCAGGTATATATGGCGTAGAGTTCACTAAGAAGGACAAGTGCAGGTTTTCTCCAAGGTGATTTCGGAATGTGAGTCAAGGTGGAGTGTGGTGCACATGTCACAGGTTCTATGTCTTGTCAAATATACAGGTTACCCTTTGGGGTTGTATGGAGAAGATGGGAACAGAGTTTTTTGTACTATGTAAGTGTTGGTAAAATTAAAGTCAAGGTGGAGATTTGTTGAGACAATGCCTTTAATTCGCACGTCTCTCAACGAGAGCCATGTGGGGGTTTCACACGGAACTTGTAACTTCTATTTTGGATGGTTACTTTATTTTTTATTAAACCTACATTAAGTAGGGTATTTTTAGGGTTTTTCTCTTTTAAGCCATAAAAGGGTTTGGAAGAGAGAAGGTAGCCATTACTCTTGTAATCTCTTGTTTTGGTCATAGTGAAAGCTCTCTTGATAGTCTTCGCCCATGGACATAGGCTTTAAAGCTGAACCACATTAAATTGTCTAGTGCTTTGTGTGTGTTTGTTGTTTGCATTAATTTCTTCTTCTATTTATTGCTACATACGATCCAAATCTAGACTTCTGCACAACAGAAGAATCTTAGGCCGACACCACACCGGTGTTCCCTTGAGCTCTTGGTTCTTTTGCAGGTGTTTACCGAATCATCTCCGTTGTAATCATCTAGTTAGCTTGGCCATGTCCTTAACGTGGATTAAGCACCATCACTCTCTTTTCTTGCCATTGAGAACTACAAATTTTGCACTTGAGATCTAACTATACTTGACACCAACATCTTGAAAGGAAATCAAGCACTACTTGAAGTCCTGCTCAAGTTAATGCTCCAAAGAAAAAATTGAGGCTTCTTAACTAATTAGCTCCATGAGTTGAATTCAATACCTTTGCTTGTAGTTTTGTAGAAGGAGAGTGAAAATAAATTCAGTAATAGAAATTGAGGAAGAATGAGTAGGTGCCAGCTGATGTAGAGCTTCTAAAGCTTCTGCAACGAACTGATGGAGATGAATGCATTGTTAACATAATCAAACATGATGAAACGAGTAGGGTTTCTATCCTTAAAGCATCTTTTGAGGAGAGCCCATCAACTAATCTTGGAAAAAGGATTTTGGGTCAGGTTGAAATTGGCCCAAAGCCCAATTTATTACATTGGGCCAAGTTGAAGTAGAATGGCTTGGGCTGAGTTCAGATTTGGGCTAAGTTATTATACTTTGAGTTGGGCTCAGGTTAACCTTAGCTTGGCCCAACCTGGTCCGATTGATAGCCCTAGTAACTGATGAAGTATGGAAACCAGTTCTTGTGGTAAAGTAGAATTTCCACTTTATTTAAAAGTTATAATAAGTCATTAAATGTGTACTACCTTTATATTTTTTCATTAATCACCATATTTCTTATTGCTTTTAGGGTCATTCTAGCATGAACAGATACAAAGAGAAGTCATGGCCATTGTTGAAATTTATGAAGTATATTAACTCTAACCTCTCCTACAACCTTAGGGTTTTAAGAGAGATGGTTAATTTCTTTATTTAAGTTGGTATCAATCCCCCTATGGATGCAATTATTCGTTCTGGCACTCACACCTAGCTCCCTCGTATTCATTGTCCAGGAGTGTCCCCGCTGAGGGGAGTGTTGAAATATATTAAGTATATTAACTCTAACCTCTCTTACAACCTTAGGGTTTTAGGAGAGACATTTAAAAACTTTATTTAAGAGCTATTATACGAGTTTATGGCCGTAACCTTTGGTGAAGAGCTCACTACATGAGCATGGACTAAGACCTACAGAGAGATGTGTGGTAACAATCAAATAGAGTCCCTAGTTTCACCATACAGACCTACATTTTGAATTTTTGAGATTAATGGTATACTTCTTACTGCTAAGGCTTGTTGTGTGATTGTTAAATGAAGAGATTCAAAATATAGAATCTTTTCATCCTCCTCCTTTATTTTCCTAAAATTTGATTGCTTGTTATTTTAGTATTTAATTGATTTGTTATCGATATTAATTGATTTTTATTTATTTTTATGCAACATACCTTGTATTAAAGTCTTTGTAATATTGCATATTCTAATAAAGAAATATATTATTCTTTCTTTATATGGATAGATTGCATATATGCATGCTAAGAACATTGCTTAATGTATGGTAAGCAAAGGTATTAATGCTTTGACATAATTATATTACTTATAGATGGAATATTGAAGAAAATATTCTGCATTAAAGAATGATTAACATTCGCTAAGGTGAAGGCACTAAAGGAGATAAGGCTCAAGCTCCAATGACTAGAAATTGAGACATTGTGACTATCTCTATAAAATGGTAGAGGGCTAACGTGATGAGGGACAAGAAAATCTTACGAGGTTGAAGACATAAACAATCAGAAATCAAAGTTCTTATTCTTCTTTTACTTGTGCTTATATCTTGAGTCTTTCAATTTTATTGAGTTGGAACACCTTTATTGTTGTCAATTTTTACCCTTCATTAGAGTGCAACCTTGAAGGGATTTTTGTCGTTGAATCCTAGAGTGGTCGTCAGTGAATACCCTACTGTACCGTGTGGGCGGCGAATACCGTGTAAGGACAACCCCTATTGAAAGTACCTCAACAAACCAATAAGATTTAAGATTTCTTAACCCTTTTTTCTTGATTATTTCACGTTTCAGATTACATATGTGTTGATACTATAAGTTTGCATTTAGTTGAATCATCATCTTCAAGGTGTATATATATATATATATATATTTCAGCATACATGTTTAGGGAATTATATGATTATTGTTATCTGTAAATTGATTCAATATCATTGTTAAGTATATTCCTTGTGAAATCATCACCAAATTTACAACAATCTTGAACGGTATTTTGTCTGTGTTGTGCGATTCTACATATAACTAAATTTTAGTAGTAGTAAAATATATGTAATAAATTAAAAAATTCAAAAGAAATTTTTTTTATTGTATCTACTGATATGTTATGCGTATTTGAATTTTACTACAATAGATTTTTTTTATTCTGCACATGCAAAAGTAAAGGCATTTGGTTGCATAAGTAATATTTAATTGTGAATTGTTGAATTTATTTAAAATAAAATCTATTGCAATAGAGTAATTTTTTATTACCTTATGGAATTTGAAAATATTAATTCAATAATCAGTGTTAAATTATTCTTATAAAATTAGTTTCTTGATTGCTTGAATAAAATTATTCAAGTAAGAAATTGAACTTGAGAATAATATATATACTGAGAAAATTTTAAAATAATTTTAGTGTGCTAGAAATTAAGATGTTGTGTGTTTTTAAAACCCACTAAGAATACAAGGGTCTAATCTTGGAGGAATAATTAAACCCAAATTATTAGAATTATTTAGAAAATCATTTAATAATTAATTATTTATTTATTTAAAGAAGAACTAAAAACAATGATAGACTTCTCTATTCCCAATGTTAGCAAAGTAGAGAAATTCAATGGTTTCCACTTTAGACATTGGGAAGAGTCAATTTTTTTTCTATTAGAAATGGTTGGAGTTACATTTATACTAGCCAAGCTAAGACCATTAGAGAACCAAGATCAATATGAACCGACCCGTTTGTGGTCCAGCGAGTTTTGGGATAAAGCTAGCAAAATATGTAGCACACTATTTTGAGCACCATGACTGGTACCCTGTACGATGTGTATAGAAAAATGGAAATGGCTGCTGAGATTTGGAACGCTTTAAATAAAAATGAATTTTGTAAAAAATGTCAAAACTAAAAAGTATATTGCATCTAAATTCTTAAAGTATAAAACGGTAGAAGAAAATTTAGGAATAATTCAATTAGATGAATTTCAGCTCATGGTAAATGACTTAGCTTCTGAAGGAATGAACTTACCTGAGCCTTTTGTCATTGCGGCACTTATAGACAAACTTCCTCCTTGAAAGGAATATAAAAATAACTTGAGACAAAAGAGGAAAGAAAATAGTCTAGAGGAGTTTATTGTAAGTGTTTACATCGAATAAACAAATTGAGATCAAACTAGAGGAGACAAGGCTAGAGAGGCTCAAATGAATGCCCAAATTATTCTGAATGATGAAGAAAAGAACTAAATAACCTAAGAAATTTTTCAAAAAAAATAATAAGGGAAAGAAAACATATTTTAATTCTGAATGCTTTATCTGTGGAAAGATAAGGCATAAAGCAACTATCTGCACTCACAAAGAGAGAGAATAGGCCAACAACGGACAATGTCAACTTAATGGAAGTAGACGACATCGTGGCAGTGCTAACTGAAGTAAATATAACAAACACTTCAAAGGACTGGGTAATTGATATTGGAACCATGAAGCACATTTACAATGATAGAAGTGCATTTACCTCTTACACATAAGTAAGAGAATGAGAGGTCATTTATCTTAGAGATTCTAGGACCTCACATGTTACTGGCTGAGAGACTGTGTGCCTAAAACTGACTTTTGAAAAAGTTTTTGCCTTAAGTGATGTACTTCATGTCAAGGAAATAAGTCATAATCTTGTATCTAGAGGTTTGTTAGACTAAGCTGGGATAAAACTTATAATTGAGTCCAACAAAATAGTCTTGACCAAGACAATGGTATTTCTTAGAAGAGGATATTATAACTCTAGGTTATGTACTCAATATTTCTGAAATGATGAATGGAGCTAGCTTCTCTTCAGTTTACATGGTGGACTTAATTGGTTTATGACATGGTAGATTAGGTCATATAAATCAATCATATTTAAGGAAACCAAAACAAATTAGATCAATTCCAAATTTAAATATTAATGAATTAGAGAAATGAAAATTTTGTGTGAAATCTAAATTTAGAAAAAAAACACACAAAACAGTAGAAAGACAAACTGCAATGGATTTTATTCATAGTGACTTAGGGGATCTTAAAAGCACTATAACTATATGGGAAATATATTATTATATAATATTTATAAATGATCACTTTAGATATACAAAGCTTTATCTTTTAAGAACAAAAGATAAAGCAAAAAATGCATTTATAAAATATAAAGTTGAGGTAAAAAATCAATTAGAAAGAAAAATCAAATGATTAAGAACCAATAGGGGAGGTGAGTATGACTCACTTTCACTAAAAGAATATTGTGAAAATAATAGAACCATTCATGAAACAACAACCCCTCACACACCTGAGTCTAATGGTGTGACAAAAAGAAAAAATTGTTTCCTAAAGGAAATGATGAATGCACTTCTTGTAAGTTCAGGATTACCCCTAAACATATGGGGGGAGGCAATCGTAATTACTTATCATATAAAAAATAGAGTCCCACATAGGAAAACTAGCAAAACTTCGTATGAGTTATAGAATGATCATCCACCTAACCTTAAATACCTAAGAGTTTGGGGTTCTGTGGCTAAGGTAAGACTACCTGAACCCAAGAAGAGAAAATTAGGATAAAAAACATCTGATTGTGTATTTATAAGATATACAAAAAATAGTATTGCATACATATTTTTAGTCCTAAGATCTGAAGTATTAGAACCTAATATAATTATAGAGGCAAAGAATGTTAAGTTCTTTGAAGATGTATTTCCCATGAAGGCTAGAGTGCTTAGTATTTCACAAGATAAAAATAAAAAAAAATGAAAAACAAGAACATGAATCTAAGTTTGAACATGAGCTCAGAAGAAGTAAATGAATGAAAAAACTTTCATTCCAACTAAAAGATGGTTATCTCATCTCTCTAGTGAATAATAACCCTAAAACTTACAAAGAAGCCATGATGTCTCCAGATGTTATGTTCTGGACAAAAACCATAGATAATAAATTAGAATCTATTATGACAAATCACACATGGGAATTAGTGACACTACCTAAAGGAACTAAACCCATTGGTTGTAAATGAGTGTTTAGAAAGAAACCTAAAGGTGATGGAACAATTAGCAAGTTTAAAACTAAATTAGTAGCATTGGGATGTGGACAGGAGGAATCTGTCAATTATTTTGACACATGTGCTCTCGTGGCAAGAATAACTACCATTAGAGTGCTCTATATTTGTTATAGCTGCAATCCATAAGATGGTTATACATCAAATGGATGTAAAAACAACCTTTCTAAATGGAGACTTAAAAGAAAAAATATACATGATACAACCTGAGGGTTATATAGTAGCAGGACAAGAAAACAAAGTGTGTAAACTAGTCAAGTCCTTGTATGCACTAAAGCAATCACCAAAACAATGGCATGAGAAATTTGATAATGCACTTGTATCAAATGGATACATAGTAAATGAATCTGATAGGTGTGTATATAGTAAACTCTCTAAAGAATCTAGGGTTATCATTTATCTTTATGTAGATGATATGCTGATATTTGGGACAAGTTTAGATAGTTAAAACTACGAAGAAATTTTTGTTTTCTAAGTTTAATATGAAAGACTTAGGAGAGGCAGATGTGATAATAGGCATCAAAATCTTAAGAACCCCAAGTGGACTAATGTTAAACCAATCTCACTACGTAAAAAAGATACTTGAGAAGTTTGGACATTTGAATTGTAGTCTAGTATCTATGCTATATGACTCTAGTATACATTTAAAGAAAAATACAGGTAGCCCAATGGCTCAAATTAATTATGCTAGAGCGATAGGAAGCCTGAATTATCTATCAAACTGTACTCGTCCAGACATAACATGTGTTGTGGGTAAACTAAATAGATATACTCACAACCTTAGTCAGATCCATTGGTTTTGTTGTGGTTAGATTGTTTAAATATATCAAGGGTTCATCTAATTATAACTTGTGTTATAGTGGTTCACCCACAGTGCTTGAGGGCTATTGGGATGCAAATTGGATATCGAATACTCTTGATACCAAATCTACGAGTGGATATGTGTTTACACTCGGTGATAATGTAGTCTCTTAGAAATCTACCAAACAGACTTGTAAAACTCATTCAACAATGAAGGCTGAGTTTATTAGTTTAGAAAAGGCAGGAGTAGAGGTTGAGTGATTGAGGAACCTCTTGGTAGATATTCCACTGTGGACTAGGCCAATCCAATCAATGTTTATACATTATGATATCTAGACAGTTATTGCAAAAGCCAAAAATAATACGTATAATGGAAAAAACAGGCATATACGCCTAAGACATAAGATAGTGTAATGATTATTAAATAACGATGTAATATTACTGAATTTTGTGAGATTAGAAGGAAACTTGGTTGATCCTCTGGCAAAGCCACTAACAATAAAGTTAGTGATGGATACATTGAATGGGATATAACTAATAGCCCAGTCATGAGTTATATGTGATGGTAACCCAACCTATGTAATTGGAGATCCCATGAAGTAGGTTTAAATGGGTAATAAAAAATCGTAGGATAACTTGAATAACACTATCATGGGAGCTTGTGCTCTAAGTCCCTTTTTATGGTGTAGACAGAGTGAAACTACAACAATGAAGATGTTGAGTTCTTATACTCTTAATGAATTCATAACCCTTAAGGGTGGTGTGTTTAGTTGCAGTACTCACCTAATGAGTTCACATATGTGAGTGTGGAAGTAGAGCAGCTTCCTATAAGAACCTGAACAGGTTTTCTAGAGCACTCATAAAAACCAGGATTGATGCAAGGCTGAAATGTATCAAATCGTCAAGACAATAATATTGGAAATGACTGAATGTGGATAGCATAATTAATGGTTTATCTAAATGAAATATGGTTCAAAGGATTTTATCTATCAGACTTTATTAAACACTACTCTGTATGTCCTAAATATCGGTTCAAAATCCAAAAGACATCGGTATCACTGCATTTAGTACTCATTAGTTCCGACTCAAGTTTATTGATTAATTTTGTTTGATATTTTGAATATGTGGGGTGAATGTTGTGATCGTTGAATGAAGAGATTCAAAATATATAATCTTTTCATCCTCCTTAATTTCCTAAAATTTGATTGCTACTTATTTTAGTAGTCAGTTGATTTGTTATCTATATTAATTGGTTTTTATTTATTTTTGTGCAACATATCTTGTATTAAATCTGTAATATTTCATATTCTACAAATAAATACATTAGTTCTTTCTTTATATGAATAGATTGCAAATATACATGCTAAGAACATTGCTTAACATATGGTAAGCAAATGTATTAATGCTTTGACATAATTATATCATTTATAGATGGAATACTGAATAAAATATTCTGCAGTAAAGAATGATTAACGTTCAGTAAGGTGGAGACATTGAAGAAGACAAGGCTGAAGCTCCAACAACTAGAAATTGAGATGTTGGGACTCTCTTTATAAAATGGAAGAGGGCCAACGTGATGAGGGACAAGGAAATCTTACGAGGTTGAAGACGTAGACAATTAGAAATCAAAGTTCTTATTTTTCTTTTACTTCGGCTTACTTCTTGAGTTTTTCAATTTTATTAAGTCAGGACACTTTTATTGTTGTTGTTGTTTACCCTTTATTTGAGTGCAGCCTTGAAGGGACTTTTGTCGTTGAATCTTGAAGCAGTCGTTAGCAAATACCCTACTACACTGTGTAGGCGGCGAATACCATTTTAAGAATAACCCTTATTGGAGGTGTCAACAAACCAAAAAGATTTCTTAACCTTTTTCGTGTTTATTTCACATTTCAAATTACATATGTATTGATACAATAACTTTGTATTTAGCTGAATCATATATATATATATATATATATATATATATATATATATATATATATTAGCAAAAATGAAAAGAGGAAGTGATTGATTTCAGTAATAGTCACCTTGCTTAACACCAAGATCCGAAGAAGTAAAC